>WEIT01015948.1:431413-548296 GCA_013389985.1 Dryoscopus gambensis | reverse complement strand
TTTTTTTTTTTTTTTAGGGGAAGAAACAGGTGTTTGGTGGACATCTATTTTGGTAGGGGAAAAAATACTGTGATGGGAGAAATCACACTGTGCAGAGTATGTTTCTGATATACCAGGATGGCAGCAGCCACCTCCCATTAAAAACACACTTAAGGAAAACAAGAACTTTGTAGCAGTAGATGAACAACTTGAAAAAATATAAAGAAGAATGAAGAACCAGCAATGAACAAGCCCTGTTCCAGTCTGCTTGCTGGCTTCTTGATTGATAGGCTGGAGGAAAGAAGCAGCATCTCTTGATAAGCAACATTTCACTGCTGGGCTCCTTTTCTGCCTGCCTGTCTGGAGGCAAGTGACGGCTGAGTGCAGAGCCCTGCACCTGCTCCATCAGATGTTGTTTGCTCAGCATCACCGTTATCACAGCTGAAAGCCCCATCCAGAGGTCTCCTGCACTGCCCCGTCCCAATCCCATCCTTTGAGACTCATGAGGTCTGATCAAAGAGGCTGCCCTCCCTTCCACCTTCCAGTCACCGCTGGTGAAGGCAAGGAAAGGGAGATGAGGCAGAGAGGGGAGGGAGGAAGGAAGGAAGTCGTAGTGAGTGGTATAAATGAACAGAGAAGGAAAAAGTTATCCACCCAAAAAACTATACGCAGAGTGAGTGTGGCTGACAAACTGTCAGTGCTGGTGTCCTTCACTTCCCTTGCTGTCATTTGTAATTCATCAGAAGCAGACAGAGGACTCAGAATCATAACAGGGTGGCATCTTCCATCACAAGAAACTCCATTCTTCTAATTAACTTTCCCACTGACCCGGAGACAAACACTCTGTGTGTGCGTGTGTATGGTGCGCAGAGAGAGTTGGGGAGGGGGCTTGCACTCCGATGTCTCCACGTTAACAACGCTGCTGTTTGATTGGTTTGTGGGGGGGGGGGGGTTAATTTGTGCCTCTAAAGCATGCATGGATAGTCTTTAAATTTGCTTGAAACAGAGGTTTCCTTTGCCTGTTGTGATCTGCCCTTGTCTGAAGGGAAACGTGCTTACTGTGCAGCACAGCAAACAGCATGGAGAGTCCGTCCAGATGATTCTGAAGGAGCTCTCTGAGGCCTTTTGTGTGAAGAACAGATTTCTGGGCTTCGCCCCTCTGTCATGGAAGCTGCCTTTACACAACTGTTACCAAACCCACCCCTCATTCCTCTTACAGACAGGCAGATGGAGGACCAAAGCTGTGCTCCAGGGAGGTCTGTGCCAAATCAGACCAAAGGTTCAGCTGACGCCATCTCTTTTCTTAAACACTGGGCAATTATAGATGTTTAGGCGTTATTCTTAAAAATTGAGTGGGAAAACAGGTGTAAACCTCTCAATTGCTTGGCCAGTGGTTTGTGGCACAAGGAGACCCATAGATCTGGGGAAACGTGATGCTCTAATCTGCACAGGGATTGGGTTGGGGATGGGTCACAGGAATCCAGGTGCACAAAAACAAGGTTTCAAAAAGCTTCAAGGTTCCCAAAACAAGATTGCAAGGCTTTGAAAAAGATATGCTAAAACACAGCCAGTCAACCATTGCAGAAACCTTGAAGAACTGATTTATTATCAGTGCCATGAGATGAAATAATTTTTTAATGTTCCTTTTGTAATTGAGCAGTAAGATCCTAATGGACTATAGCCAAGCTGCACCTAAATGTTAGAGCAAGCTACCCTGAAAGCAGTAACTGCCTGATGCAACAGCCTGGAAATCTTGGGGTGACTTGACATAAATTAACAAGTAGAGGTTTATAATGCATTAAATATGACAATTAATCTTACAGTCAGTGAAGCGGCTTCTCTGTGAATTATTTTGATGTCAAATTACATTTTACTTTACTCTCCCTGAATCCCCTGGTCTCACTCAAGATGCGATAAATTTTGTATTCACAACACCAATCAGTAGAGTAATAACTGTTAAAGAGGAAGGTAAAAATGGAGTTGCTTATTTAGAAAATAGCTGGCTACAGCAACCTTATATAATTATGTCTCTCAAAATCACTTATTGCTTTCAAGGAGGTGGGATTGGTGGCCGCACAGTTTATGTGAAGCCTGTCCAGGGTGCAGGCTGTTTCCTAGGGCTGCAGACAATTCTCTGTGGAACCCACGTGCCATAATGCCAGATAAAGCTCATCCAACAGTTCTGCCTCTGCCATGAAGCACAGAGCCTTACCACAGTTATTATGTTCAATTAGGTTTCCTGTCTAGTTTGAGCAATTACATCTGAGGACTTTTTTTTTGATGAAATATGCTTACAATACATCCTCCCTTCCAATTTCTCATTGCATGGATAAGATTATTTCTTTATACCATGTATAAGGAGATCAATGGCAAGCTAAGCACATTGCAGAACCCACCATGTGTCTGGAATGTACTTTAAGAAGTTTATGAGGGCAGCAACTTGTCATTTGACTGGTCATTTGCAAAAGATATATGAAACACAGTCGGGCGAGCAGAGGATGAAGCGTTGTTTATTGCAGGAAATTTGATGATCCTTCCATGGAGAGAGGTGTCAGAAGCAGGATGACCTTGAAGCTCTTTGGTCCTGCTGAAAACAGGCAGATGAGATTAAACAGTTGTCAGTATTTGTGCACATGCAGCCAGAAGTATGGGGAAGAGCCAGTAGAATCCAGTGGGAGTTGGGATCAGCTGTAAAGATGGGTATAGTGGATAGAGTGTGTGGATAAAGACCGTGTTTACATAAATTTGACTTTGGGGACTGACTGACACATGATGGGTTGATAAGGAGCCATCCTCAAGAGCAGAGCTCTCAGTCCCCTGGTGTGGGAGGTCATGTCCTTTACCTCAAACACTGGCCAATATTTCTGGAGGACCAACATTCAGGCTCTAGAATCTAAATGCTCTTTTGGGTTTTCCAGGCTATTTAATTCACTCAGCTAGAAATAATCCTGGTGTTCAGCAGGGCACAGCGGGATGTCTGCTGGGAGGTCATGGATTAATTTATTTAGTCTATAAATTAGGAAAAAATACTGGCCTCAAATGTAAGCAAGACAGATGCTGAGGAGAGAATTGCAAGCCAAAAACCATTAG
The DNA here is from genome assembly GCA_013389985.1 of Dryoscopus gambensis. Lineage (NCBI taxonomy): Eukaryota > Metazoa > Chordata > Aves > Passeriformes > Malaconotidae > Dryoscopus > Dryoscopus gambensis. Next base: position 545,227 of record WEIT01015948.1, on the reverse strand, counting down.
AAGGAGCTTGCACACTGTGTGTGTGTGTATTAGCCCTGGGGTCAGCAGAGCAGGGGCCTGGAGCCTCCTGATGGCTGACGTGAGATGAAAAGCTCTTCAGCAAATGGGCCCCGATTTCACCTGCACTCAGCTACCAAGGGGGCTGTTTCTGACTGGCCAGGTGTGGCCTTTTGCCCCAAGCTTTGCCAACTTGCACATGGCTGAATGAATCTGCTAAAATGATCAGCTGGGAAATAGCTAATATCATTAAATACCATTTAAGCTGTCATTTTTATGTGTAGAGTCAACACCCCTCATGATGAATAGGTTAGCTCTCACCTCAGGGAGTGATCCTTGCAGGTGTGTTGCTGCCTTGGAAAAACATCAGGGTCTTGCTTTGCCCTGGCTTATATTTAAGCCTAGAGCACAGTTTATGTAAAGGCAAGATTGGGCCCTGAGGAACCATGTCTGTCACGAGGTGCCTGAGAAAGAATAAAGGAAGAAGCCTGATGTCAGATTTTTGATTTTGCTGAAGTTTCAACACAGCACAAATTCCCAAAGCCCCAGGAAGGAGCACTGAAATTTTCTTTAGCAGACTAATGATGTTTGAGGCTATTTTTCTTGTTGCAGACAACTGCACACCAATAGCAACAAAAAAAAAAGAGCCTAATGAACCTGCAGAAACGTATGGCCCTAATGAAGATGAAAGCCTCACTTGCAGCCACCTTGCCTAGAAACACACACACAAAAAGGAGAAAATTAAAAAAAGAAAAGACAAGGTGCCAGCTGCTTGGAGAGATTTCAGACGCACAACTGGGTCTGCAAAAAGGAAGAAAGGAAGGAAAGGAAGAAAAAGCTTTTTCCCTGGGGTTCTTCTGCAGGATCATTCTTCATTGCAGCTGAGTTTGCATTAAATGGCGCAGCTGGTTGGAAGAGGAAGGCTTCTGGGTGGAGGGAATACAGAGATATATATTTTTAATGGGCTCATAAGTTTCTGGAGAGAGAAATGAAGAGCTGTTAAGCTTCTTGAGCTGAATAGTTCTTCTGATTCCAAGAGCCCTGAGTGTTGCATTGCCTCTGGTGATTGTCAGCTCTCTGCGATCTTCACTCCATTTGTTATTTTATTTGTGTGAGAACAAACAGCCTATCCCCTGATAAGATTTACAACTAATGCTGAGCAGGATTGTACAGAAAATACCAAAACTTGTACTGTAAGGCTTGTTGGTTTTTACTGAGATCTGTTCCAGGATAGAAGACATCAGTTTACCAGCTTTCTCCATGGAAGCTGCCTTCGAGGCTCAATTTTTACTTTTTTTTTTTCCCTCGTGAAAGAAGTTTGTCTTTTATCTGCAGCCACTTGGGATTTCTTGGGTGACAGGAGTGTCAGGCATGGGGCTCACTGACTGAGTTTTGTGGGTAGGCAAGGCTGCACTGGCAGAAGATGCTGCATGTCAGGTTTGAGGTGGGTTGGTGGAGCTGTGCTGCAGCCCCTGTCCACATCCTCACCAGTGCCACAACACAGAGCTGACATTTCTAAGAGTCAACACTTTTTACACTGTGGCAAAACATTGATTTGAAGACATGTAAAAATCAGTTGCCTAATGAAAATTATTTTCCAATGAAGGGGAATAAAACTTACCAGCAGCAAACTTAAGTTCTGCCTTCAGCCCTTCTGTTAAAAGTCTTTGGGTCACCCTGAATTTAAGAGCTGAGTTTGAGACGTTTTGCATGGGGTATATTTTGGAAGAAGAAGAGCTCTTAAAAAGGATGATAATTTCTGCTCTGACTGTTCCTTGCATTGCAGTGGTGCTTTCAGATTTAATTTTCAGAGAGGGAATACATGTGCCAAGTACTGTCCAGACTCAAAGCAGCACAGCCCAGGAGGATAATGTATACCTTAGGAAAGAGCAGAAATGTCTGACTTGCTAATAACAATAAAAACAATTTTTCCAGGGACTCTATCTGGAAAATACACAAACAGGAGGAGGAAATGAAAAGGACAAAGCTCCAATGCTTAAAGATGTTTCAAAGGCACAATTTGAGCTGCAAAGGGGAAAATAAAAAGGGGGAGAGAAAAAGGAAAAATAAATCCCTGTCTCATGGGGCTGCTGCTACAGGGTCATTCTTCATTGCTGCTGCTGCTGATTCTGCATTAGAGGTGTAGCTGATTAAAGATTTGGTTTTGGGGAAGGTTAAGGGTGAGGTAATACATAGATATATATATTTAATGGGCTTGTAAGTTATTAGAAGGTGAAATGAAGGGCTGTTCAACTTCTATGGATGAAAAGTTCCCAGGACCTTGAATGCTACAAAGGTTTTACTAATTGCCTTTCACATCCTCAGTCTTTACTACTGTTACAATTTTTATTTGTGCACTGACCAACAGGAGCTGTCCTCTGTTAAGATTTGTGACAGATGTCTGTTGTTCATCCCCAGCACAGACTACGCCACTGCTGATGGTATCCATAAAACATTCTCTGGGTGGATACAGGTCACTTTGACATGGAACAAGACACGCAACCACTTCCCACCACAGCACAATAATCTCTTCCACCTCTGGTTTGATGATACAACAAATCCATTAAAGCTTCCAGCCCAGGACCAGGTCTGTTGTGGCTGCACGAGGCAAAGCACTGATTTGGTGGGTGCTTGCTGTGATAGCTCAGATTTGCTCAAAACCTGCTGATGGGCTGACTGTGCATCAGCTGGCTTTCTGCAGGACCTGGGGCTATATCTGCTCCTGCAGGCAGCCTAAAACCTGGAGAAACTTTATACTGCCCTCTCCAGCAGGTTACAACGAAATACAGCCCTGTTTCCAGACCACACTCAGTCCCTGAGACTGAGCTTAGTCTTAGGACCAAGAGCTCAAAGCCTTGGCTTGTGAACTTTCCTGTACCTGGAGTACATCACACCAGCACGTTCACTGCAACTCGAGCCTGTACAGCTGCTTATCCTCTCTGTGTCACATATTGCTGCTTCTTAAAGTCATGTAGTTGGGGTAAAATACACCTTGTAGCTGCACATTTCTTTTTCTCTTAAGCAGTAAGATGTTTCTGGCTAGGAGGGCTCATGAGCCAAAAAGCCTCGGCTGCAGGTGTGTTTTTCCATTAAACGTAAGAAAAAAAAAGAAAAAAAAAAAAAGATGACACAGGTTTCTTCTTCCCACCTCTCTGGCTCAAGTGGTTTACTGAGATTTAAAATAAACAAAAATTGCTATACAGCAACTTCTTGCCCTTTTCCCTGAGAACCAGCCTTTCAGAGGTGGAGTGTGGATAGAAGAATCATTAGAGTGTGATAAATAAACCTATCATGGGGATAACAGAAGTCCTGGGCTACACGTATCAGGTAGATGGAAAGAGAAAGATGTCACGCCAGTAAGGTGAAGGGGCAGGGTAGCACACAGGTAGTGTTTAAAAAGGAATTAGTTAAAGAAAATAAAACAAAACAGAAAAAAACGGAGTGAAACTAATCCTGAGAGGTGGACAGGGAGAGAGAGGAGAAGCAAAGACATTTATTCAAAGCAGAAGTTATGGGGCTAATTACAGTGAGGAAGGGTAGGAGGAATGCAGGGGGGAAAAAAGCAAAAAACTAAACCACAAAACCAAAACAGATTGTTGGTATTTTCAGGGAGAATCTTACCAGAATGACTTCCTGATGGCTTGCCAGCTTTGGTGAAATCCTGCTTTACTCTTCATTTTATTAATTGAGATTGTGAAGATATTTGACTGTAAACCAGAACTTTTTGGCTATTGTTTTCTTTTTCAATTGAATCTTTTTTATGTTTTAATGAAGGAACACCTTGTTTTCATTTTTTTTTCCTTTCTTTTAGCATTAGTAATGTAACAACAAAGAGCAGGGAGATGAGATAGGATTGCTATTCTTAGTACCTAATGCAGATGCTTGTGAATGCTGGAATAAAGATATGTGCACTCAGATAGTCTTTCCCTCATTTACACATTTCTCTTGATAGAATCTATAAATTCATCTTTGCCTCTGCCTGGATTCCTCAGTTTTTCATTTCATTTTCAACGTGTTGAGGTTTTTTGTGCCACTTCGTGTTTCAGACCCAGCATCTCTCTGTTTCTATTGACCCTGACATTGCCTTCCCTTTGTGGGTCAGGATCTTCACTGGGGCACTGCTCAGTGGGGCTTTCAGGCTCTTCCTCCTGTGGTCACTCCTTCTCTTCCAGACACTGGGTGTGAACTCGTGACACTGTGGGTCACAACGTCACTGCATCAGTAACAAAAATCTGAAACAATCAGCCTCATCCATGAGAGGATGAAGCACGTGATGGTTTGAAGAGTCTCAGTTGATCAAACAGGTCAGTAGCTCTACAGGCCGCTGCTGCAAGTGTTCACGTTGCAAGGTCAGGGGATGTGTTAGACAGAATAGGACAAAATCCAAGGAAAAATTGATTAAACCAATGTCAGAGGCACTAAGTGGGCTTTGGATTAGGTCCAGAAGAAGACTGTGATATGGAGGTATTCCTTTGGAGCAAGAAGGGGTGGCTTCCTTCTCCTCACTACATCACGCAAATTCATGATGCATTGTGAATTTACTCTTATTTGCATCCCTCTGGGGAAAGTGGAGAGCTGAGTTTCAGGAAAATGAAAGTTTTGCTAACCACAAGCTTCCAGTGACCCTTTTCACAGCATGTCAAAAGGGAGATCAGTTTAGGGCAGGCACATCTGTGAAGAGATACCCAGAACCTTTTCAGAAATTAGTGCCTGCTTAGAGAACCTGTTCTTCAACGGAGTAGAGAGGCATAAAAAGTTCCCACGGATTTCTCTTGGCAGGTGCCTCTGAAATCCACCACACTTTGAATGAATATCACCATCTAGCACTGATTGCATGCTGTTCCCCCCAAAATGTGACCACTACCCTTTATTGTTACAAAGTCATGGGTGAAACACCAAAGAAAATGTCCTGCAAAGATTTGTTAATGAGTGGTTTTTGAGATTCACAGTATTTTGCTTTGTGGTTGCTGGGTCTCTGTGCTTAGAGGTTGTCATCATCTGCCCTAGATAGAACATGATTAATAAGGAACTGTTTTAATGTAATTTTTGCCGCTGACCTTAATTGCACAGGTCAGAAATGAAAGCAGCTCACCATATGCCAGACATTAAGGTCTTGAGCAATTCCCCAGCAAACGTTACACTCCCTGGATTGGATTGGAGCCCAGCCAGTCTGCCCTCATTGAAACTTATAAATTGCCTTTATCTTGCTGGCAATGTGAAATGAAATTGGTATAAGGGATATTGCATTGTTGATGAAGATGTACAAGGCAGAGTTAACTCCAATACAGTGAACTTATCACGAGATATGAAAAATATCTTAATTGGCTCAGCACCTTCCTTGCATGGCCTTGAAGCAACCCAGTGCTCCTGAAAACTGCAGTAACATTAAAGAAAATAGTCTTTGTTCATTCTCTTTGTGTGTTTGGGTTGTACAGCTTTTCCTATGCTCCTCATGAACGGTGGAGCACAAAACAGGATGTGCAGTAGTTTAGATGACGCTGTAGCAAGCTATGGCTGTATTTAAAAAGTGTGATATATTTATGGCCTGTAATCCCTCCCTTGACAATTCTTCCCCCAGCTCTATTTCTGTCCATTGTCCATAGAGAGCTCCTTTTATCAAGTTTTCTCATCTCTAGCTATAATGACAATTGCATGATGTAAATGTAGGAGCAGCAGGGAATCATTGGCTAGAGATGAAGTCTGGTGAACATTAACCCTTCTGGGCTCTCTTAACATTCAACCTCAAAATTTAGAAGTAAATGACAATGAAAATCCTTCCAGTAATTTTCTCTTTTCATGAACTCAATCAAAGAAATTAAAATCAGCCAAGACCTTTTGGGTCAGTGTGTCCTGCTTCCCTTGAGCCAGAGTCCTTGTGGTCTGTTACTTGTCTTTGAGAGAAGATTGGGAAGTTATTGTATTACCCACTTGTTACAGTCCCTCTAGAATTATAACCACATTAATGTAATTGTGCCAAACTGAGGCAGACATTTTCCAGAGAGGGGAAGTGAGCAAGGCAGGGTTTGTACTCTCCGGGGTTTATATTCCCAAACAGCGCAACTGAATAGAGACTGCTGAGCCCCAAAGCAGTGCAGCCTGACTGTTCAGCTGGGAGGCACTACGTAGCACACTAGAAAAGCCATCCAAAATCCCAAGGGCCTTTCCCACTCCTGTGGTGGATTTGTAGTAGTCATGGAACTGTGTTACACACACACAGGAGATGGCACTGCCAGCAGCTCCTTGCATGCCTGATCCCCAAACCAGAGTGCTGAGTATCCTGCTATGAGCTGTGGGGCCGTGAGCCCTGGGGTCTCTGTGGAAAAGGGCACAGGCTTCTGCCAGCTACACTTGCAAAGGGAAAAATAAGTTGGATGAGTGAGTGAGAGACTGGACAATGAGCTCTGAAAGTCCATTGGTCAGCTGTCCTTGACCCTGGGCAAGGGGTGTAGCTGGCCAGACCTTCTGGGTGCTTGATGGCAGAATCATTAAGGGATTTATGCCCTCAGCTGCCACACTCAGACACTTGCCCACTGCCCTTGACATGAGATCCAAGCTCTCATAAGGTGTAAGGCTGGCTGAATATTTCTCCTGTGACCCTAGAGAAGGTTTCAGCACTCGAGGACTGATGCTGCCTCCAGCACTGAACTGGGAATGAGGTCAGTGCACCTTGCTGACTCCTTCACCCACATCTATATCAGTCAGTATGAGCCATATTCGGTTTTGGAGGGTTCCCACCGGAGCCCTCCTGTGAGTTTGGGGCTATCTGAAAATTGGCAGTCCTCAAAGTGGCAACAATAGGATCTGGTGCAGGGTCAGGGGGAGGAGGGGGTATCCCGTGAACCATCCATCTGGACACAGGAGGAATCAATACCTTGCAGCCCCTAGGTGTTAGGGTGACAAGCTCTAATAAATGCAGCAGATGGGGATCTTGTAGAGAGTCTTTAGTAGGCTGGCTGAGTGCCTGACAAACCACAGGGAGAAAATCACAGTATTAAAAGAAGCCCCACGCAGAAATGCACTGAAACACTGCCAGCAAAACATCCGACCAGCTCCCCAAAGGGCTTCCTGCACAGCACAAGTCAAACCTGCTGCCTCCTGTGTCTCCTTCCTCCTTTTTTCCCAGCCCTGATGCCGTGAAAGACCTTGGTGAGCATCTTACCAAGCACCCATCTCCCACCCTGCCTCTCCTCAAGTTCTCCTAGACTCTGAGGGATGAACAAGCAGCATCCAGGTTGTACATAGGCCATGTCTGGAAGTTTTTAAAACGATGGAGAGAGAGAGAAATATTTCAGCAGAACATATCTGTTAACTGGCTTCTTCACCTAATTAGCTGTGGAAAAGTCACCAGATGGACACAGATTTTAATGATGGCTTCATTCAGAGTCTTGGAGGAGTGGGTTGGATATAAGAGATAATTATCTTGACTTTTAGATGTAAAAGGATTCTATTTTATTCTGCTTTTTTTCCCCCTCTAGTTCATTTTTAATGAAAGAGAGGAACAGTGAAATTCAAAACATCAAATAAAAAAAGGAAGGTTGACAATCCATCGTTTAATCTCTGCTTAGTGCCAGCCTGGAGTGACATTTCTAAGGATTGGTTTGATGGGAGGCTTGTTTGTTCATAAATTGCCACAAAATGGCATTCTGAATTTAGCCAGGGACTTTCCCCCTCCCCCTGTGTGCTGGGAGGAAAGTTAAAGCCATATGATTAAACACTACAGAGGATGGAAGTGTGTTTTCATGACACAGAAAGGAATATGGGTAGGAAATGTCACTTTCACAACTATTCTCCTTCCTACCCCTCATGCCCCTCGGATCCTACACTATGGACAGTAAGAGACATCAAGAAGAGATCATGAGAGCTTATCCCTTGGTGTAAAACTGCATCAAAAAGTGATAAAGACCTTAGAGGGGCTCTCCTTTAGCACAGAGAACAGAACCTGTGCCTGCAGGGCAGGAGAGCTGCTACTGCTGGTGAGTGGGTGAGGGAGGGTGGAGAAGAAGGTGGCAAACAGAAGAGCTGGATGAAACTGGGAGGTGACAGAGGACAACTCCTCCTCATGGTGCAGGGGACAAAAATTCCTTTCTCTACATGCCACATGGCCTCCTCCAGCCTGCTTCCATCTGGCTGTGGATAGGGAAAAGTCCATGAGCAACCCAGAGCACTGAGCAGCTGCAGACACGAGGAGTGAGTTTTAGGATTAAAGAAAAGTGAGGTTTACCAAATCAGCAGCATCCCAGTGAGAATGTGCTTTAAATGAGTGCTATGCTTAGGTCTGGGGTGTGCTCTGAGTAACATCCACAGCATGCCTTTGACCATATTGATCTGGGTTCAGTTGGAGTCTTACAGCTGGTGGCTGGAAGTGGATTTCAATTCAAACCTTAGTAGCAGCATGGACACTTAGACCTGAAAAGGGTGGATGCTCATACACTTCTCAGGGACCAGCCTTTTCTGCCCCCTGATCTGAAATTTTGAGGAGAATTTGGTTTTTTGCCATCAAGTCCCTTCCACCTCCATCAGCGCTCCCCAAGCATCTGATAGAAGAGGAAGAACACAAACTAGATTCAAAATACAAAAAATTTCCACGTTTCTTTTGAAACTAGTCTGATGGCTGAGAACTTGCAGTATGTGGTTATCAAATTTGGCCACTGTCATTCAAACTGAGTGCAGTCTGTAGGGACAAGCTTTGCTCTCCTGTATCATAGTCGAGGGCCTGATAGCAGAGCACACTGAGGGAAATGCAGTATATATAAAAGAATAGAGAAACAAAAGACAAAAAAGCCTCCAGTTTCTGAGAGCTTATACAGGCATCTGGGTAAGTGGATCCTGTTATCCGTGATTGAAATAACTGGGACCTCTGAAGTCCAGAAAATGAGGAAACCACTTGAGAACAACACTGTTGTTCACTCTGCATTCACTCTGCCAGGGTAGCCCATGAGACCAGTCTTTCACACAGTGCTCCAGCCCTCTCTGTGCAGCTGATGTGCAGAAGAAAATTTGCAGAAATAGAAGTTGATGGGAAAATTCAAAGTCGGTCATTCAGAGCTCTTGCAATGCCTCCCTTTCCAATCACATTTTCAGCAAAGAAGGAAAGAATAAATGGGAAAACATTTATTGTTATTGTTACTATTATTGTTGTTGCCATTATTTTACTATCATTTTCCCAAATTGTCATAAATCCTGTGCAGATTATGGCTCTATGAAATATTCAGGTATAAATTCTTTCCCCAAGACTTTGCATTAACTTCAGCTGACAGCCTTCCCAGCCTGAGAGGAAAAGATTTGAGATAAAGCCCTGTGTCCATAGGAAAAAGTGGCACAACCCCTCAGCACAACACTGTGAATCACAAGAGAGGTCCTGGACCAGCTGTGGCTGTAACTAGAACTATATTGATGGGTAGATGTAGATATGGGCATAACCATATGCCCCTGTGTGTAAAGCTGTTGGATGGGTGCTAGAAGGCATTATCATTGCTTTAGAGTGTACAAGAAAGGTGGGATAAGAAAAAAAGCCTACCCTGTAGCCAAAAGTGTGCTAAGGTGTAATTAGGGGTAGAGAGTAGAATCAGCAAGTCTGGAGCTAAGCAAGGAACCTTGGGCTTGTAGATTTTATCCAATAAGAAGTGCCATGTTGAGCCCCACGAGCTGGGAGCCTGGGTGTGCCTTCCACAGAATGCTGGCCCTTTCACCAGAGGGCTCTTTCCTGGTGATTTACTGAGGACCTTGTTTAACATGAGATCAGACATCATTTCCAAACCCATTAAATTGTTTTTGGCTTAGCAATGTGGCTAGATTTTTCATTCTAGCTTTCCTAGGGGCTTTATTAAAGTGTGAAGCTGCTTTCTGTGTTTCAGATAGAAGTAAGTGTGGTATCCATCATTTTGAGCTGCTGGTATTGAACAGCTGCCTTTGCTTTTGGTGCACCCTGGAATTTCAGCTTGTTTCTGTATTTAACTAACTGATTAAAAATAGGTAGAAAAGCCTCTGTGTTACAAAGTCATTCAATATTTGGAGACAATATTAAAGAGAAAAAAAGTCCACTAGAGAACATATATGGCTTCAAGCTTCAGAAAAGGGAAATGCTCAGAGATTAGTGTGGGGTCTGTTAAGCACTGAGCATTGTCTGGCTGAATTCCTTGAACTATCAATACAGCCAGAGGAACTGGGTGTGCTGAGACCTTCCCTAGCAGTGCCCAGGCTCTCACAGGACCTGATCACACATTAGAAATGCTATGGCCAGGCCAGGGTGACCAAATCATCATGAGGTTAAAGCTATATCATTACTGATGTTGCTTAGAGTGGGTGATGACCTGAGTACTGTCTTGTTTTAGCTGTGCTGTAATAATGCTCTTTTTTTTTTCTCCCATTCCCTATTTATTTACATGGAGTGAGGCCATCAGAGTGACAAGTTGAGTTAACGAGATGGTTCATCATTTCCTCTTTTTGCGATTTTAATTCAGCAGATTGTTGCCTTGCATCTGCATGTGTGTTGGTGCATCTCACACTCCTCTGACACATCACCTTTCCAGGGCTATAATTTTTCATCTAAGATTGTGGACAGGCATTTGGAAAGTGGCCTCAACCAGTGAGGCGAGGAGAATTTGGACCATTTTTATGAACCAAGGGGTAGAGTGATGCATAAAATTTATGTCAAATTAGAAGCAGTGCTTCACTGTAAGAAAGACACCCATTAATGGGTTCTGTGGGTTTGGGTTTAATAGAGCAGAAGATTTACCAGCCTTTAGAAGCTTAATACCAACACCATTTTTTGGGTGAAATCATTTGTCAGTGGCTTAGAGCTTCCTGACTTCCCTGGTCCTTTGCAAACAGTGACAGGCGTAGCCACAGACACTGGCAGTGCTGTGGTGCTCCTCACTAAAAGTGTTGCTTAATCTTTTTCACGGACAGAACTTGAGCAGACAACAGGATGCAGTTTATATAGGGAATGTGAAGAATTAAAATCAACACAGGTAAGAATCTCTCTCTGCAGCTCGACTGGCTCTCGCCAGCATCAGTGGTGTGATGAGTACCAGGTAATTTGTCTGGCTTTGTCAAGTGCCTCCTCCTCTTCCTTTTCTTCAGAAATCTTTTCTTCCAGGTTATCTGATCTCAGTCTTCGTAATTTGAGAGATAGCCGTCAACCTTAGTGCAGAACTGCCACAGGATCACAGAATGGTTTGGGTGGGAAGGGACCTTAAAGATCATCTAGTTCCTTCCCCCTGCCATGGGCAGGGACACCTTCCACTAGACCAGTTTGCTCAAAGCCCCCTCCAACCTGGCCTTGAACACTTTCATCTCATATGAGATAGGGAAACTTAACTGGTGGTCCAGAACTACTGGGTTTTCTTGTAGGAATCCTATAAAATCTGCTAGGATGTGTGTTAGAAACCATCACATCTACAGGTAGATTCTTCAACTCGCCATGACTTTGACTTGTCAATAGGGAAAGAGGTTATGCCCAGGTGGCACAGGATTTATTCAAATTTATACAAAGAATCTTTTTTCCTTGGGTGCATTCAATGCTAAGAATGACTTACAGTGAGTCCATGAATATGTCTTTAATATCACCAAGACAATGAGCTTAAAAAATTATCATGTGTTCTTTAATCCTCATAAACAAAGGGATTTGCCATGTAAGATTATTTTAAGAGCATTCTTAAATAACTCCTTATTCCTTAACCACATCGTCTTTGTGAAAAGGCATGACTATGTGATTTCTCAGATAATATTATTCCAACATAAGAATGCAAAGAACTTAAAAAAAAAAAAAGCAAACAAGCAAATGGAATGTAAATAAAGGAGAAAAGCAAAATATTTGGACTTGTGAAGTTCCTCCAGGGTTGTTTTATGTATTTTAGAATGGTTTGCATTTCCCTTGCAAAATTTCCCTAGCATACAAAGAAAAGAGACACTTTTCAAGGATCTGAGGCTACATAAGAGTTTGAGCAAAGAAAATCATGGTCATGAAAACAGTGTTTGTGTTTTGCAGTGACATACGACTTGAGAAGGGCCTTACTTGGAGCTTTCCTTCAACTGAAAGCTCTCATTACCATAACACTTCCACACCAGCTACCACAGAAAAGATCAAATGCTAATTCGGACCAGAGGAAGAGGTTATTCAAGTAAATTTCTAAGGCCACTAAAAGAACAAATTTACAACACTTGAGCAAGAGATAATGCAGGATGTTTCCATAGCCAATGAACTTTGTGTACAGCAGATTCTAAAAAACTTACCCAGGCTGTCTTTACTAGCAAGATGTTTCAGTGCAAAGAGGGAAGAGCTTAAGGTATCTCTGAATCTGCTCTTTTACCCAGGAGAGGCCCTTGGGGAAGATGAATCTTGTTGAATTTCATACCTATATTTGTGTGAGCCCCACTGATGGATATGAGAATGATGTCTACTCTCGAGAGGACTCGAGAGCTGCATATCATGTTCAACATTGTGTTCCTCAAAGAACTGTAGAAAATCAGTGTTGTAATCTAATGAATTTGAGATGTCTCCTGAAGGAGTAAATTACCATGCAGAATGTGTTCTTTTATTATAAAGCTGTAATCTTATTTTGCTGTTCTACTAATGATGTACAGCAAGCAGTGACTGGGGGACCCCCAAGATTTTTGTTTGTTATAGCAATATTTAATGTATTTCATTAATACAGAGATGTTTTCACTGAGGACAGTGGAAATTCTATTGTAGGGCAGGAGAAGAAGGCATATCTATGCTGTGCTAAAATACACACAAATTATTTCTTCTTGCTTTTTCAAAATCAGCCTTGATCCCAACAGTTGGTTGAGCTCCTCAGTAGTCAAAGAGGACTCTGAAATGGTCTCTCAAAGTTTTGCTCTTGAGTGGACCAAAATACAGCTTTCTAAAGCAGAAAAGGAAGTTTGACTTTTTGAGGAGCTGGTGGCAAGAAGCCTTTCAGTGAGGCTGATGGGCCGCAGGCAGGGTTTGATGCCGAAGGATAAGGATACCTTTGAGAGCTGCCTGGTGGCACAGTGACATGTGGTCCTTCTGTTTGACTTCATCTCCTGGTGAGTGGATTGCTCTTGGGGACGTGACTCTGTGCCATGCTCTGCAGGAACGAGGATGCTCATGGATGGTTGCTGCAATGTTCTTTGTGCTTTCTCCTAAAGCCCTGCTCAGACTGAAACTCCCAAGACCAAACCTTTTGCTGGTTACTTGAGGCGAGAAGTGAAATAGGGAATGGAAAAGCAGCAAGGGACGGGGCCAGCTCAGCCAGGCCATCAATCCCACAGGTCAGCTCTTCCTTCCAGCATTTCCAGCTCTGCTCCAGCAGTTCTGCCATGGAGGAGGTCTTGCTGTAACAGATCTCCTGTGGCTGTGGCACTGTCACTGTCCATACTTTCCAGCCTCCTCCATCTGTCCACCTGTTCTTTCCCTTCCCCATGGACGGCAGAGTTCAGATTAAGAATTGCTGGGCTGGGAGGGTATTCTGCTTGTGGGAAGAGGATTCTGGATGGGTTGACAGCAGCCTATTCATTCCCTTTGAAGGAATGGCAGGACTGTTGGAAAAGCGGTGGCATTGGCAGTTGTGCCCACGATGGATACAGTGGAAGGAAGAAATGGCACTGGCACCTTGCAAGAAGTGGTGGATCAAGAAGGAGTGAACAGCAAGTGCTCTTAATAATGACAGCCATCTGTTTCATTAGCCATAGCTTCAGACTGAAAGGATGTGGGTTGCAAATCACCATGCAAAGCAGGCTGGCAAGGACCAGAGAGGGGCAGGGAGTTGCCAAAGGCTCTGATAGCAGCTGAAGCAACAGATGTGTTGCACCAAAGAGTGCCAGGAAAGGAACAAATGGCCATGGCTGCACTTTCCCCTGGGCAAGGCAGAACAGTGACACTGCCATTTGGCAATATTTCGGCCAGGTATTTATATGGATAGTTGACCTTGATTTGCAAGGCTGATACTTTTAGTGTCCTCCAGTTGGCACTTGCTGTATTAGCCCCCTAAAGACATGTCAGCATGAAACTCACACATAAAAATTTATCCCAGCCTAATTCATGGAAGGGACAGGAACTTATGGTGCACTAGCATGCTACTTGCATAAATTGCATCTCATTGCTTTTTATAGCTTACATATACACTATAAATTCTGTAAGAAGAGAGAGAAGGGGAGCTAAATAAGATTGAATACATGCAGAAAGAGAAGTTCCTTTTCCTTCTAGTTGTACCAGAAAAGCAGTTGCTTCCCTTTGTCTGGAGGTGTGAGCTGTAAGGATGATCAGTGGATGAATTTCAAGAAATTCAAAGCCTTGGCTTGACTCAGATATGGCACCCTCAGCCGAATTGGCCAAGAACACAGGCAGAAGCCAGGCTGGCTCAATATCGTACGCCCCTGGAGCTCAGCTCTTAGTGAATGTGAACCGAGTGTTGAAGGAATTTAGGATGAGACTTGACTGAACCTCTGCCAAGATCTGTCAAAGGCAGAGATTTGAAGAAGGATAGCCCTTTGAGATTAAGAAGAGCGAGGCTGTGTTTCTGGCTCTGTCTCATACTCCTGGGGTGACCCTGGGCAAGGCGTTTAATCATGCAAAAAGGAATACCAGCTGTATCCTCACTTTACAGGGCTGCAGGGGTGTTGAAAGGACAGATTAATTAAAGTTTAGGAGAGACTCTAACAGAACAATGACAAGTCCTACATAAATAGCTTGTTGCTAGAGCTAATGGGAAATGCAAGCTGCAACCCCATGTGAATTCTGACATTAAACATTTGGTTATGAGCAGGTTGATGCAAAATAGACAACTTAGGCAAAATAATAAGGTCACTGATTTCTATTAGGAAGTGCCAGCATGTTTCTTTTTGGCTCATTTCAGGTACTTTCTGACTTTTGAACCCCTTTTCCCAACACACTCTATCATACCAGGGCTCTCAGGATGCCTTGTGGCACTGTAGTCAGAGGAGAAATTCTATCTCATCCTGACAGAGGTAATTTGGCTCCATACCTCTGTAATAATATGCAAATCTCCCTAACACCATCTTTTTCAAATCACTACAGAAGTTCAGGCAAGAATCTGCTGCTTGTGAGATCAATCTAAAATTCAGATTTGATTCAGCAGATCATAATATTTGAGTTGATGTCCACCACCCTATCTCCTACAGGTTTTTTCACGCTGAGTTTCCCATCTCAGAAAAATCAATGTATATTTAAGGATGTATTTTTTTGGAAACCATATGTTGCTGCTACAAGAACACATTGATATCTTTCTGCTTGTTGGCTCTATGTGGTATATAGTGACTACTTCCATTTTCCAATTCAGGCTAAAGCCCTCTGTGCTGCTGTATGAGTATATTAGAGCAGGAAATAATAGAATTCCTTATGAACTTAAGCTGATTTATAATACACATAAAAGGTGAAATAGGAGGGCGTTTCTGCTTTTCACCATAAAGCAGGCAAAAACTGTTAATTCAGCCAAATATTCCACTGTCTCTGTAAATAAATCCAAATCCCTCAATATAAAATGAAATGGATAGGTTGTTAATCCATTAGAAATAAAGTAATTGTCTTTTTATTTTTTTTTTGTATCCCTGACAGAAGTCTGAGGTTAGATAGATGCATGTGAATAGTATTGTAGGAACTATTTTGCTCATCTGTATGCAAGTAGGTTGGGTAAAGTGTGGTTAAAAAACTGTGCAAAGAAAAATAAAAGAGATTTGTGGGAAGATCAGGTAAGCAATGTTTCACACGGGGAAAAAAAGGGTTTTGTTGTACACTTGACAGTGACTTAAAAATTACTCTTAACTTTGCCATGATAAAATTTATCAATTCCCCCCCTCCCCCAAAAATAAAAATTCAAATAATTTTTGAAGATAATTTACTATCCCATTAAAAAAAAAAAAAGACCCTAGCAAAGTCCCATTGTTAGGACTTTCTTGGGGAAAAAAATTATTTTTGTTTGGACTGTCATCAAAATGCATAATTTCAGAGAACATGTAACATAAAAAATCAAAGAACCGGAAGTTTTGAGTAAAAGGAAGTTTATGAAATTTTTCGTACTGTGTCACTGTATCCCTGTGATCTACCCATTTCCTCATCCGTCCATTCTGAGTTTCCTGTAACAAAGCAGCAGGTTTTGGACCTGCCGTGTTTATTAAGTTAACCTCTGCTGCCTATTCTGGCAGAAAAGGTGTTCTTTGTGGGAGAGGTGCGCTCAATTTCGTATATGCTACCTGCATCACCCTTGAGAAGGGTTGAGCAGAGCTGGTAAAATTTCCTGAGCAAAAGCAAATCTGTTCTTACACTATTTCATGATGTTTGATGATTTAATCTTGCCCACATGCGGATCAGTACCTGCGTGTGTGTTACAGGTAGGCTCCCAAGGATCCTCTTTCCCTTGACTCCTCTCTAGGAGCCACCACGAGCACACCAGGCATGTGAAGGTGTATTTCAGCCCTCCTGAGTGCGTGCAGACTCCTGTGTTTCTTGGGGAAGCATTTCCTGTGTGGCTGCCGGGGACGGGAGCACGGAACCACGCCCAGCTGATCCCTGCCAGACATGCTCTCACTTCAGTAAGGCTTCTAGACCAAAAGGGGCAAACAAGCCTCTTTTTGCTGGAGGTGATGGAGAAATTCATGGTGACTTTAATAGGACTGAATTTTCACCCTGCAAAAGTTTTAGGGATTACAATCTCTTCCTGCATGTGTCATTTTTTTTCCCCACTAAAACTCTTAAGCCGTATTTCTCCTGTGAGGCCACTGGCTCCTATATTAGACTCCTTTTGAATCATAATCTCCAAATCCTATTCTGTCTCCAGACAGCATCTCATTTTTTGGCTGAGGATTGAGGGAAGCCTCCTTCTCCCCATATGCAGGGACACGAGGATCCTTTCATGGTGTCTGCTAAACTGCACTGCTCCCAATGCAAGAGACAACAGCGTCATTTACAGGCTCCAAGGGATAAGGTGAGTCAATAGAAATCACAGTGGATTTTTGTTTTCTGAACCAAAAAGCCGGAACCCAACAAATAGACCTTGGCAACAAACTCCCAGAGTGGTGGGAATAATATTTGGTGGCCCCCACTCCCACCTTCATCCGCACATATGGCAATCCTGCTGCAGAGGCACAGCACCTTCCACCAGCCTGGAAGACAGAAGTGAGGTGACAGCCTGTCCTTCTGCTGTGCCTGTGCCAAAAGTGATTTTGGTGCTGCTGATGGTTATCACATCTGTGCCTCCACAGCTGATGCTCGACTCCTCCACTTCCCCCCTTCCCAGCTCAAACTCCTCAGGAGAGGGGAGGGAAGGTGCTTGAAAATTCCCTTTGAAATCTTGCCTATGAGGCATGGATTTATCAAAGCAAAGAAGTTGTGCGTGTGAGCACCAGCCCTGCCATCACATCAAAGTGAAGAACAAGAAGGAGTTTCAAAGGGGTGCCCTTGTTCCCCCTTCCCTATTTCTATGCGCACACACACGTGCACACACGGGCACACACGTACTTCCCTGCCTTTGGAAACCACGGAGCTTCTGCTGGGGCTGCTCCTTAAACTCAGCGCTGATGGGAGGATTCGCAGTCCCTCACCACAGACACAGCATTCAGGGATTAACCAGCTAAAGCACTGCATCCGTTCCTGCCCTCAACCCACAGACAGATGCAGCTGAACCAGTGGCTCAGAAATGGCTCCTTAGAAGGTCAGGATTACCCACAAAAGCACAGCAGCTCCTTTGCCAGAAGACAAGAGGGTGTTGTCTTTAGCACAGGTGACAGCTGATAGAACAGCCTTTCCCATGTGTTCAATAAAAACAGCAGGCTCAGAGCCCCTCTCAACACCTTTCTCCTGGCTGTCAGTTTTGAAGCCTCCTGATACCAATAAGACACAAGTCAGGACAAAGATTGCCCAGTTTTCTGAGGGGTGAAACAGTGGCATATACGTGAGGTGACTTGAAGCCACAGTGAAGGAACAAACACACGGCAGAGTGAGGAGCAGAGCTCCAGTCTGAGTTTCAGACTCAGAGAGACAGACATGTCTGGCCTAATTTATGGGCTCCAATTCTCTCCATAGCTGGGATGAGGTGAACTCGGTGCTCAGCTCTTCTACAGGGTGATCTGGTCCTGTTGTTTCATGGGTGATGAGTGTGTGCACAGGTCTGGACAGAGCAAGGATGAAAAGTAGCAGCCAGCGTGGCTACAGCTCTCACTGCCAGAAGACAGTGGCCAGGATCTTCTTTGGCTTTGTGCTGTGGCCTCTTGCTGCTGCTTGCTCTGTTCCATGACCTCTTCAAGTTTTACACTTGTCTCATTAACTGGACATGGTGAAGTGGGTCTGGAAGTGGTTTAATGTAGAAAAGAACTTTGTGTGTCAATCTGCACACAGAGGTCAGCATGAGAGTCTTGGGAAGCTTTTTCATAGCAATGAGCGCATGTTTTCTTGAGGATGCAATGGTTTCATTCTCTCCAGGGTTCATCATCACATCTTATTCGGTTTCTACCATGCCCATTATCTTCAAAAGACACGTGTATCTGTGAATGCCCCTCATTTTTCTTCCCAGGCATGGTCATCATCCCTTGAACTTCAAGCATTTCTCCTCAGACCTCAGTTTCCTAACTAAGATTATTTATTGATAGCCTCTTTCTTTTCTTTTTTCTTTTTTTCCCTTTTGGCTCCATAGCTCATCAATTAACTGGAGAGGGTATTGATCAGTAATTGTGTCAGGTTTCCCAAAGGTTTCTGGGAAATGCAGCTGCTGCTGCTGCTTCAGATGATTGCACATGCTCTGTCTTTGATTCACAGAGCACAGCCAGGGAGTATCCTCACTCAATGTGACTTAAACGAGCAATGAGCTCACAATTTACCCTTAGGAGAGTATTATTTGCAGCTCTTGCTGGATGGGTGTTTGACATTAAAAAGAAAACAGAGGAAGCCAGAACCCAACAATTAATTCCCACTGAGCCAAATGGAAACTTTAAATTGGGGGTCTATGGCAGTCTGACATACATTAACTTACAGCACAAAGCTACCTGGCTAGGAGGATATTTGTACCTGGCAAACTAAACTTACAGTAGTAACATGATTTGTACCACAGTCCAATTTTACCCTTCTCCTTCTGAAGGCTCAGTAAATTAGGTTGATGGTGGTGGCACTCTGTGCTTTAAAACTGCTGCTGTAATCCCTACCGGGTCTCCCACTTCTAGCACAGATCCTAAATTTGGAAATTATTTGCTTAAAGAAATCAGCTATTGATTAATAAGGGATTTTTTTTTCTGAAACTTCATCTGCTTCTCTGCGTGACGGATAATTTTGCCCTGGCAAGCCTGTAATTCCCAAGCCTGGGATTGTGTTGGCATTTTCAATGTGTCCATGTGCAGGTGCTCGCCTCTTTTCCATGCCAAAGCCCTACTGATTGCAGTTGAGGAGAAAACAACACAGCATTGCCTTTGATTCCGGGACGATTCATGTGGCCTTACAGACCACAATACGCCTCTGGCCTCAAAGACTCAGTATCCATCTCACTGACAAATGTCAGAGGGTGCTCAAAAGCAGTTAAAGGTGGGTGGGTAGCAGACTGACCTATCCACAAATAGCCTGGGAAAGAGCTGCTTTATACATCTGAATATGGCAGGTATTTCAGCAGTGGCTCCTTTGCACTCCTCCCACTGCAAGAGGGAGATCAGCTCCCTCTTGCTCACTATTTCAAGGAGTCTGGCTGGGTGTTGTGCTGCGCCCCTCAGCAGTGCTTCGGGGAGGGCTGGCCCACCCAGACCATCACAGGAGGTCTGGGACATTGTACAGTCATGATGGCTCATTGATAAAATAGTCCCTCCCCCCAGACAGTCTGGAGCTCCTGCTGTCTCTGGCTAGAAGGTGATGTGATGTTGCAAAAGGGGCATGAGGAGAAGAGGCAATTTTTTGAGTGCCAGTATTTTGGCAGGTGGAAGAGGAATTGCTCTGTATGCTCCTATGCAGCCTTCTTTCTGCCAACAGCAGAGCTTCTGGAAATGTCTCCTCACTCGTGTTCCTCACTAAACATCCCCTGTGTATCCCCAAAGCTGACCACAAATTAGTGTGAGGGAAATCATTCCTACTGACAGGATGTGACTTTGTCACATAGTCCTGCGTCTAAGACCGAGCTTCTTGCTCTTCAAGAAGCCACTGAACAAGAGGGACCATTCCAGCTACTCAGACTTGGGTCTTGAGCCCCTGACACAAAACTTCAGGGAGCATCTGACTGAAATAAGCTGTTGACAACCCCTTGTGGGATGCTACCACCCTGAAGGGTAAGAAAGAGGAAGGGCAAAGGACTTCGGGAGCGGCTGGAGGGTGTTGAGGGTCCCAGCTGTAGTGAAAGCAGAGAGACTCACGCTATCCCAAACCAGCTCTCCATTCACCTGTGTTCCTGGTATTGCCTCTTAGGACTGTTCAATGGAAAGTGAGTAATTCCCTGGTCCAGGCCTATTTTCATACTTCAG
Organism: Dryoscopus gambensis; assembly: GCA_013389985.1. Taxonomy (NCBI): domain Eukaryota; kingdom Metazoa; phylum Chordata; class Aves; order Passeriformes; family Malaconotidae; genus Dryoscopus; species Dryoscopus gambensis. Next base: position 524,803 of record WEIT01015948.1, on the reverse strand, counting down.
TGGGAGTGATGAAAAGCTTGTCAGACGAAGCTTGTTCCCACAACACTCCCTGCGAGTGCATGTCCAGCACATGCAGACACACACAGACACAAAGGCTTTCTCATCATTCCCAGCTTTGTGCTATCCAATTCCAACATTGTTTTTCATCTGTTTGCACTTTGACCTGTATTCAAGGCAGCATCCCCGCGTGGGCTGTGCTTCCCACAGCAGCCGATGTACACGTGTTCCCATACGGATTACGCACGCACCAGATCTTCACAACTCCCTTGTGGCACCTGGCACAAGTTCAAATGTGTTGAATCAGAAAGCAATGGCTTTTCCCCCTCTTATCAGTACGTGTAGATCTTCACTGGGTTTGTGACTTTCCAGCATATCACACCCACTGTTTGTGTTTTGTTTTGTTAATCTATTAGCTCAGCAGATAATAAATCAGTCTTAGGAAGAATTAGCACTTTGATGATGCCTTTCTGCCTCACAGAGGATCTTTTTTTTTTTAATTGAGGTAAGTGGTAATTCTTTCCATGAAGAGTCAGCATGTGAATTTTCTAGCCACTAGCAGAGCATCTTCTGTAATTCCACACACTGAGCATCTTCACCAGGCTGTCAGCTGCTGCTTCTGACTGCTTCTCTTGTGCTACGGACTTTCACACTGCTCTGGGAAAGCTTCACAGCCCAAAGATGCCACCTGCTTCCTTGCAAACTGCTCCAAAAATGCTTTGAGCCCATCCTGTAGGATGAGTGGTTGTTGTGGGAGATGAATCAACAAAGAGGGCTTGAGTTAAGGGTGCCAACGGAATGAGGAGTCTCCTGATGAGGTGGGTTTGATTTGGGCTGTTCAACCATGAAGGTTAACCCCTGGTTTTCAGCCCTGATGCCATGTTCAGCCATTACTTCCCAAAGTTCAGAGCTGCTGTCATCAGGTTGAAGGGTGGTTTGAAAAAAGAACTGAGTTCCAGTAAAAAAGGGTCAAACTCAGCCCACGTGAAAATTTAGTCCCTAATTTTAAAACAAAAAGAGAATCACATTAAGAAGCTAAGTTGAAATAGCAGCTTTGTTTCTTCAGAGCATTCTCATATATATGCTGTAATTCATTCCTTCCCTATCAATCACAGTAAAGAGCATATTTTCTTAAAGTAACTATGAATGAAAGAGATGTGATGAAATCACTGCCAACGGTCAGGCTGGGAATTCATCAACATGTCTACGGATCCTCTTAAAAAGGTATCATTGCCTGTTGAATTGTGGAGCCTAATGGAAGCAAAATTATTTGACAAAGTTAGGTTTATTTTTCCAGAGTTATAGACTTGATCGCATTTCCAATTCCCTGCTAAACAAAGCTATGAGACTACCTTTTGTTCAATTTGGAGCATTTAATGACTTCATAAAAAAGGAAAAACCCAGGCTATTGAAATTTATATCCATAAGAAGTTGTCATCTTTGCCTTATTTTCAATTTTCCCGTGAAGTTATTAAAACATTATGTGATCGTAATATATTTATGGGGAGGGGGAAATGAGATGTAACTCTGACTGAGGCACAATGATTTGCTAAGAATTGTAAAGCATCAAGGGCTGCAAACTTGTACAGAGGAAGATGTGTGTGTGTCTATAGACCGAGTGGAGTTTTGAGTACATATATTCCATACTTGTTGCACGGAGTTTCTATTCTCCCAACCTACATAAATATTAATGAGACTCAGAGATATCAAACTCTGCTCAACAAGTTGAACTTAGACTCCCTCCTGCCTTTGAATTTCTTTGCCTTTTTCCTTTGTATACTGCATGACAGAGGACAGGAGTTTTGGAGCAAACTTGATGGTAGTGTTTTGCAGCTAACAAGCACAGAGCCCATTATTATTCCCCGTGCCTTTATTCACAGGGGAGAAAAAAGAAAGCTATTAATGAACATAAGTAGCTTTCTAGGTTTCTGTTCTTCTCTGTCTTCCATTCCTGCACCTTCCCTCTGGTATCTGAACTTCTGGCCTGTTTTGACAGCTGGGTGCAGAGCCAAATTTACCTTTGTGAGTAGGATGCTGAGCACGTTGACTGTAACAACTCTGGACAAGGATTTTCTTTCTGCTGAATATCTGCCAGTGTTATGTGAAGGATTAGGACTCCTATGGCTGATTAGAGCTCCTAGTACAGCACCAAAGACCGACTTACAATTGGAGAGACCATTGCCCTTGGTTTCTAGGCTTCATCTCCATGGGAAGAAGTCCCTGTAATGTCCAAGCTGAACACAGCAGGCAGGTCTAAAAGATGTCTGTATTGAAATTAAAAGGTACCCTTGATTTTCTGACAGAAAATGCACTCTTGTTTTCCGTCCAGTGTGCCACTGTTCTGAACATATTCATCATTTTGGGGAAAAGCTGTACTTGATGTAAATAAGAGGAATCCATTGTCTTGAGCAGTGCTACTCCAGCCTCCAGCGGTCGAGAAATGGTCCAAGCAAACTGATGGATGTCAGTATGAGTGATAGGAGGCGTATGTTTCTGTGTGCTAAAAGCAGCACAACACATTGCAAAGGGATGGGAAACTGGAGCGGTTCCGACAGAGCCACATATGGCTTCACATATATAATGTGCAAATTCATCAGTCAAAAATATCGAAACACTTCATAGGGGTAAAGCTCTGCTCCTACAAGGGCTGCAGTCCCACAGACTTAAGAGGAGCAGAGTGGAATCAGTGCCAAGTGCTTGCAAATCCTCCCACAGTAGTGATTTCCAGGGTGGTCACATATAAACAACTTTCATCTTTGGAGACCAGGAATTTTATCTGGCTTTAACCATATCCAGCTGAGAGATTTCACTCACCTTCCTCTGCCACTTGCATCTCCTCAGCTGTCCTGGACTGGGAGAAGCTGTCTATGCCCAAGCAGAGCTGGGATAGCAAAGGAGGTTTCCTTTGAGGACAAGTGCCTCTGTTTGTTGGAAGAGGAAGAGAGGGGGCTTCATCCTCACAGTGATAAGGGTTGGTGGACTACAGCATCCTGCTGGTCAGGAGAGAGGTCTTTTGGCAGAGTGCTCCAGAGGTGATGTCAGAGGTTGCTGAAAGAAAGCACAGGAACTATAGACAGAGTTAGGCCTCTGTGCTCAGGTCAGGAATGATGAGCCTTTGCAGAGCTATGTGGGGAATTCAGCAAGGTATCTGCCCTCAGGATTCCTGTCTCCAGTCTACACTAATATTTGGCTCTTTCAGGGTTGCTACACCCACTCCTTAAAAAGAAAATGCAAAGAAAATATATGAAGGAATTTTTCACTTTGAGGTGTATCCCAGCACCAGTAAGTTTCATGTTTTCATATCCAAACAGCTCTCCAGCAGCACGAAATGAGTGTCTGGGCCCACTGAAAGCATATATTTGTCTTTCTGGGACCAGCACATTCCCCCTGCTTGGTAAGGTTTATTTCTGTGGCTAATTTTGGGCTGATAAGATGCATGGGGCTCTGGAGTGCAGCTCACTGCGTAGACTGTGCTGGACTGACAGGACAGAAATGACAGGTCATTTTCTGGCACATGGAAGGAAAAATGAAAAATATTAACTACGTTAGAACGATATAAGATAACCCAGAGAGTCCTTCTTACAGCCAGCTCTGCTCCTGCTGGCACTAACTGCATAATGCCAGAGCAGAAAGCCAGGCCCAGCACGGCTGCTGGGAGAGGGGTTTAATTATTTTCATTCTCCATTTTCATTTCAGCCTTCCTAGTAATTTGTGTTGCCTTTGTTACCAGAAGAAGGGAAACAAAAGGTATTTGCCTTGTAGATTCTTTTAAGAAGCAGCTCTTTGTGCTGGGGAGAGCAGCCTGCCTGACAAGCTGCTGAGAGTGAAACCACAAATCCACACTGGTTCAGCCTGGAGCACACACCCAGGGAGACTCCTCCCTGCCACAAATCTCCAAGGGCGACAAAGGGGGGCACTCTGCTGGACCAGTCTATTTGGCAGGGTTTCCAGCAGGAAGGTCAATGCAAGCCTGGCCTCAGGCATGTATTATTTGCTGTTATAGGCTATTCCCTGTCAGGACCTGAGCTGGACCACTGAGCTCTCGCCCCTCAATCACCAAAGATGCTTTTGATAGAGTTAGCTCATGGTGACAGCCACAGTGGCTGATTTGGAGGCAGGAGTTGAGGAAGGAATAACTTTGTCCTGTTACTGAGCCTTGGTGCTTGATAAAACTGTGTCTGTGTGTCGAAAAAGAAAGAAAATCACTAGCACTAATGGAAGAGTGGATTGTTTGAGACAGTTCCAGACATCCAGGAGACCATCGTGTTTTCCTGCTGGAGTTTCCTGATGGGTGTTGTTCCAGACAACACACTCGGGAATGCTTTTTATTTTCATTTCCAGCTCAGAAAGCTTGTGCCCACCATTTTCTCACTGGGAAATCACACTGTTTTCTGTACCTGCTTATCATAAAATAAGAGCCTGATTGCACAGCATAGCTTTCATTCCAAACTGCTCATAAATTTAGGAGTGGCAACGGCAAAACTCTGTGGTATGTCAGTGTCAACACCCAGAAATCTGTGTGTCCTCTCTGCTTGTCCTCCGAGCTGGCCATAAACACACGGGCTTTTTTTCAGACAACCGTATTAACAAGGAATTCTTCTTTCAAAGATACTGGAGTACAACAGTCACCAGGCCTTTCTCAGAGATACAGCTAAGTCTGGAGGGGGAGAAAAATATATAGGTCTTTGTCATTAGCTGTCCAGACTGGGGCAGAGGAAGCCGAGCATTGGAGTAAGAGGTCATATTAGAATCCACGTGCATTTTGGTTAAATTTACCTGTACTAAAAAAAATAAGAAGGAGCTTCCTCAGAACTGTACGGAGAGGGATCTCCTTTATTAGAAAATATGAGGGGTTTAATGCAGCGATTACAGCATTAGTCTGCTGCTGGAAACAAAATGTAGCTGTATGCATTAAAAGTATTGAAAATGGCTGGCTACTGCACAGATACACACAGCTGAGGTAGTCAATACATTCATTATTCTGGAAACACAGGCAGATCTTGTGCTTTGCTGCAATTTGCTGATGCTCTGCTTTTCATTCCATTTGAACCTGCTTCCCTTCATGTGAAATATTTTTTGAGCAGAGTTGGCTCTGGTGTTTCTAATGCCCTTAGCAGAGTTTGGAGGTCACTGTAGCAGAGCAACTGGTGAAGACAGCAGAATTCCAGCAGCAATTGAACTGCTTCCATGAACTGCTCTTCGCTGTGTCCTCTGGACATCTGTTGGGCTTCCTTAATGGGGACTGTTGGCTTTGCTCTTCAGGAACCAAGTAAAATATTCTCAAGTACAAATATACTCTGGAGTGCTGGTTAATTCTGGTCTAAATACAGATCGAAACACAAGCAACAAAAGAGTTTGTAACACTTTGCAGCGCTTGACAGGAGTGTGTGCCCGCACCATTGAAGAGGAAACTTCACTGATCATTGACTGAAATTCCTTTTGCACTTCTTAAACAGCATGAGCCATGTCACATGAGATGATCCAGGACCTTTGTGTCTCTTGATATAATGGAAACAGGGCAGGAACACAGCACGGGGATTTTGCTCAGTGTCTTCTGTACATACCTGGAGCTAGGCAGGAGGTTGTTTCTGGGGAAAGGACTATACTAAAAGTGCTTTCCAGAAGTTTCCAGCAGCTCTTCGAGAGAGCAAGTTGGTCTTTCACAGGAATTTTGTGCTTGAAAACATTAGAAGGTTTTTCCTACACTGTGCTGCAGGCTCCTGCACGTTATGTTGTCATACTTGGCAGGAGGGCGAGGGGTAAAGAAGTGTTAAGTTATAATGTAAATTGAGTTTATTGCTGTCTGGCAGAATATTTTGGCAGCCTTTTGTGACAAAGCCTCTGCCACAAACACTTTTTAGCTCTTGGAACCAGGTCAAACCATTAATCTGGGTGTCTGCGGGGACATGTACAATGCTACAGCAGCTCCTGCCGTCAGAAGATGGATGCATCCCTGGCTTCCCACTGCACACACTCACTTCTGACAATGTTAGTCAACAGGTTTTCCTAGCAAGAAAGATTATTGGGGCAGGAGGACATGACTGATTCAAAAGGGTCTGCATTAAACAGCTGTTCAAACCATCAGGTTTCCAGTTTCTCAGTGGCTCAGGACAGGCACCACATCTTTCTTGAGGCCATCAAAACTCAGCACAGGTCATTACTAATCTGCCAATCCACCACTTCAAAGGAAGGACAGGAATCTATCCCAGTCTGGCCCTCAGTATTTCACGGTCCATATTCCCATTTCCAGAAGCCGGGTTTTCATCACAGACCCTCACAGAACCCTTAATGAGCCCTAATGATGTGATACCCGCAGGGCACAAGGAGAAGGTGGCCAGCGGGTCTAGCAAGAGGAAGGACTCATCCCACATGACCTCCTAGAAGGATCTTCCAGTTCACTGTGTCTCTGTAGTAAGATAGGAAAACATCCATTGGGTTATACCAAGTGTTTCAGTCAGGATCCATTCTCCATCATTTCAGATGAGGAAGGGAGGGAGAGAATGATTGCAGTTAAATGCACTTCTTTACTGTCTCTGTCCCCATGATAGCACCAGTTAAAATTAATGGGGCCACTGTGCATGCACAAACCTAGCAGAGGATTTATTCGAGAGAGCTGCAGATGGAAGGGTTAACTACAGGCCTAAAATCGCTTCACTACTCAAATATTTTCTTGGAAAGCTTTGAAATGGTATGCCTTTGTAGTTTGTTTCTTTTTTTTTTTTTAATTAACATTGATCATTGGCCGTACCAATTAATGCAATTATGGGGTCCAAAATAAAACATCCTACCAGATCTGTATCATATGCTAGTCCTCCCAGGAAAACAATTTCACCACAGCAGAGTGAAGAAGTGGATTAGCCAAAGAAACCATTTCTGTTAAAAGAAATTATCACTTGGGGTCTTTTTTTTTTAGAAGAAATGATACATTGCCTGGGTATAGAGTCATAACCCATTTCCTTTTCAATAGGAACTAAGTATGTTTAATTACTGGGCTGTCATATTAACTATCCATTACTTTTATTTAAAAACATGAAATGAACATTAAAATTTAGGAAATTGTCTCAATATTGACATTTTCTCTTGGGATACAGGTACGATTTGAAGTTTCAGTAACTTTGGAAGGTGGGGGTTCAGCCATGCATTCATATCTCATTTTTCCAGTTGATTTCAGTGACCAGAGAAGTTTACAGGAGCTGTTATTTTCCCCGTTCTGCATCCAAGGGATACGCTGGAAAACAGAGACATGACCTGAGCATAACCTCCCACTGATCTATAAGCTATATTATTATGACTGTGGGTGGTGGGGATTTGTATACTTGAATCCATTTTTTTTCCTCTAAAGTGTTAATCCTTTACTTGGAACCCACATATAAAAGACTTGGCTTTTCAGGACCAGGTCATGTGTTTTCCAGGCTGGTGGGCACCTCACAGATCCACTGGTGGGAATTTGTTACCATCAAACCTGAAATGAGAGCTTAATTCTGGATTTGCCTGAGGGCCAAAACCTTTTTCACAGTTACACTCCACATCTAAATACCAGCACTTTGATCTTCCCTGCTTCATGGACTCCGCTCTTTTATCCTTAAAAGAGATTCAGCCAGATTTGTAGTGGAGATTGCACATCACCTCTTTGTACCTCTGCTTGCACAAACATCAAACCCCACCTTTTCCAATCTGTTGCCTTTGCCGGGTGGTGGGGTGGGAGAGTGTTCCCAGACCATCCTGGCAGGGTGTTCCATGTGAGACAGTGCCCTTGAGACAAACTCCGAGACAGAAACACAATAAAAGTGAGCAGAGAGAAGACCTCCAGCTTCATTCTCCACCCAGCAATTCCCAGGCTCTGGAGGAGCTCTGATGCCATTTCTCACTCATTGATGTAGTTACACCTGCACCCAGCTGAGGAAGCCCAGCAATAATTTTCAGACCAACACAGTGGTTTTCAGCCCAGAGGGGCACATCAGGTCAGGTGAAACACTTTGCAGATAGGTGGGGAGAAATCAATTACCAAATAAAAGTAATTCCTTTTTTCTCAAAACACTGACTAAAAAAAGAAAACCTCTGGGGTTTATATGTTTTTTATACTCTTTTTACTGGTTTTAAAGTATTAAATAAAGCTGGAAAACCAAAGTGAAATATCATTTTGCCTGTCAACTTTTCTATTCACCAAAACTGCCATGAGGAGGAGGAGGACTGGGCTGTATCCCACACCTGTTCTATACACAGTTTTTAGTATTGCCAGCGAGCTGAAATATTATTTTTCAGTAATCCTTAAAAAGCACCTGAGTGATCCATGCCCTGAGCTTTGGCATGGGATGTAAAAAGATGGGTCTGAGGGGTTACCTGCAGTCTCTTTTCTAGGTCACTCATCTGGGGCATGAGGCACAGAGGCATTTGACTTCTGTCAAACACACATTTGAATCAAAACAGAGATCACAGAAGGAGCACAGAAAAGAGTGGACTTTGTGCTGTGGGGCATTTGCAAGATGAATGGTGCCAAACCTAGAGGACACAAAATCAGGACGTGCACTTGGCAGAAGGACTGCAACGCAGAAAGCGAATGGCACCGGCTCAGTTGGAAATCTCCGGGGCCGTGAGGCGTCTCAGGCTGCTGTGTGAAGCCTCCAGCACCCCCCGCCTCCAGGGGCTGGGAGCCGGGACCTTCGAGAGAATCTAAGTGAATTAGGGGTCAAAATCAGTGGATACTAATTGTGAAGCAGGCTCCTTTAGGGCTGCTGGCAGGCTACGTGAGCTCTAGGTTTAACAGCTGGGAAGTCCCCGGAGCGGTGCCCGGGCAGTGCCGTGTGTGAGGGGGGCTCTCCCCCGGGCAGGAGCCGCCAGCAGCGGCTCTGAGCACCGCGCTCGGCGTCTGCCCCGCGCCGCGCCAAGCGGGGCTTTGGAAGTAGGTCACAGCTCGCTGTGATGCGAACTCTTTCTTCTCAGCTGCATCAAGGCGTTCTTTCATGTGCTACTGAGGCAGGAGCAGCAATTCCTGAGCGCACCGAGCCTCCGCGATCCATCTCCCGCAGTGTCTGCTCTGGGGACGCTGCGGAGCTGGAGGCTGCTCCCTTCGCTGCGCCCCGCGGGGTCCGGCAGGGGCGGAGGACAGCAGCAGGTGCCACATGTCACGGCACACAGAGCTTGGGTGATGGCCCGTGGCAGCAGATATCTCAGCCTTCAGGTCTTAGGATGCCTTCCCATGCTTCTTATCAGTGCCTGTGATGTCCTGTGGCTCACAGAGCAACCCTGTGCTGCTTTACTTTCCGTGTCCTGGCTGCACTTTTATCTCTGTGCCCTCATCAGGTGCTTCCTGGCTCAAGCACATGTGTTTTCCCGTGGGAAAATGCACTTTTTCTTAGTGACAAAGGCGAAGCTCGAGATAAACCATCTCAGTACAGCGAGATTAACAGAGGTTGAGAGAAAATAAATGTGTGGTCATCACCTAGTGTCAGAAGCTTCGAACAGATAGGAAGCTGAATGCCCCATTCACCATTTTTCTAGACAAGAGGCAAAAAAAGCCAGAAGAAATTGCAGTTGTGTGTTACTGGAAGAACAGAGTGCTTCACCTCATCCCTTCACACCTGCAGGGAACGGATGGTAAGACTGCGAGCTTCCTCTTCATCTCTAGGTTAAAATCCTACCCACTTGTGGGTGGGATATTGTTTTGAACATCACCAGGGCTACTGCTCTTCATGATTCCAAATTTTCTACCCCAAGGATATGGATGACTGTCATCTAGGTTGCTTTCCTCTACAGTTATAGCCAAGGGCTGAAACAAGCAGACCATGAATGAGAGATGGAATCACGGAAACTCACCAGGAGAGGAGGCAAATTTACCCATTCTCCACGCAATGAAAGAACGGAGCCAGTGTGAACATTTTCCATTGAAACTGGGTTTTGGAAACAAACAGCACCTAAATAAGTCTATTCACAGGAAATACCCATGTCTCACAGAAGATGTCAGTTTTTCAGATAGAGAAATGCATTAAAATGTCATATGTCAAAATATATCAAAGATATTTTGTCTGAACTAAATCTGAGGTGGAGTTGTTTGCAAAAACTCAAACAGGGGGAAGTTAGACTTCTCTGACTGAGTAATTGCTACAGCTGGCTTCATCCACAGTGCAGTGTAACCGTGTCCTTTCTACGTACAAGAAAAAAACCCTGAGATAGCTGAGTGATGAAATTAAGGGAGAAACAGGGCATTGAGTATTCTGGATAAAGTTGTTATCATTCCATCAGCTCTCTGAGAGCCTTCAGCCCCAGTGAGGCCAGCTGGCATTTCTCCCTCACTCCGCAATCAGCACTGGAGGCATCAGGATTATCTCATGGAAGAGACACTTTTATTGGGCACGCTGCTCAGTGTAAATCCAGCAAGTGTTGCCCTTTTTTATTCCCAGGTATTGTCACGCACTGATCATTCGCCAGCTGCTGGTGCTGTGTGTGTTGGTGTGGGGGCAGACAGAGCCTGAAGCGGGAGCTCCTGCCTGATGCTGCACCAGACGCTGCTTCTCTCCCCGTCCCTGGCAGCGCCGCAGGGCGGGGCTGTGCTCACCACCAACCTCGGCCCCTCCGGGATGGGGACACACCCGAGGGCTGCTCTGGGTGTCCCCAGGAAACCTGCCAAATTGCACGGGATGAATGCAATCTGGAAAAATCTATTTACCGCGATGTGCTCATACAGCTGGAAGGATTTAGCTGCTGTTTCAAGCAGACCTTCCTGTAAATGTAAAGGGGCATCTTGAAATGCATTTCAAACACAGAAATGAGGGGCTCTGCTCTGGCTCATTTTCACCTGCGATGTGTCATCTCTTAAGTGGCCCCAATTTACCAGACACCAGCAGGGAAGTCAATTTGTGGACGCCACTCCTGCAGTTGCATATTCCAGTTATCCACACCATGGCCAGCAGTCTGCTTTAAATACACCGGGGTGTAATCCTGACCCTGACTAACACCAATAACAAAAGCTGTCCTGGGCACCATCTCTCTGTGATTGCCGTGCACAGGACTCTCAGTTTGAGGCAGGGTGAGCTGTGACACAGAAGGGTCATCACAGCTATAGAAATCCTCCCCCAAACAGCGAGTTGCTTGCATCCTTTATACACACAGGAAATAAACTTACACTGAAGTCCCGGTAGTTTATCTGGGGTTCCCTTCTTAATATCTCTGCTATAGAACACCTGACAAGAGCTTCCCAAGTGGCTGCCTACCCTAAAAAGAGAGGAGACATCAGCAAGGACATACCAAGACCTCCACAGATGGGTACTTGGATGCAGCCCTGAAGATTAGAGCAATAGCATCATCTACACTCAACTAGAATTTCTCTTTTACAGGCAATAAATATTGGATTATTTATTTTTCATCATGACTGCCTTCTCCTCTCCTCTCCTTTCTATTTTTCCCTCTGTATGGTAAGGAAAGAGCATATGATGAGTGTAGTATATTATAACTGAATATTAATCTCTTCTATTCAGTCAGTGCATGCATTCATTTATATGGATGATTTGCTAGTTTTGTTTGAATACACACACGCATATTTAACAGTGAGGTTTATTATGAAAAATGCCCTCGAATTAACTCTTCTAAAAGATGCCAATATTATTGGCAAGAATTGCATTTTATTTTCTTTGTAAATGTGCTGCTTCCTTAAACATTCATTTCTTTGGAAATCCAGTACTTTTCCAAATGCAAAGGCAGTGGTGATGAGCAACTGTCATTCCCACATTAAAAAGCAAAACCAAGCCTTGATCTTTCTACAGCAGATTAGGGAAAGAGATAAAAATGAGATGAAAGCCTCAAATGTCTGTTCCACTAGGTTCGAGGCATTCTTTTTGTTTTAGTTCCGCACTCTGCCTCTTTAATTCCCCCTGGCTCAAATGCCAATTTTCTGCTATGTTGGCATGACTGCCGAAGAATTGCTTCTGTTAATAAACTGCACAAAATAGCTGAGCAATTAGGCAATTAAACTGTTTTAAATTTAATTTAAAACCCTGGCATTTTGCTAGGAGTGTTTTTTTTTCTTTAATCCCATCTTTTTTGTGTGGTGGGAGGCAAAGGGTGAGTTGGAAGGGTGGGAAGGCAGCACAGTGATAAGGGAAGGGTCTGGTGTGATCGGAGTTGACTCAGGCTGATAAGTATAAGGGCTGTCCACTTTGGGGAGCACATTCCAGCCCTTGTCCCTTATTAGAACAAGTAATTTTTTCCCTAACATTTAACACACAAACAAGCTTAATCTGATTTCCATCCTGATCCCAGATGGGTATCAGGGCTTGTAAGCAAATGGTTTCAGGAGCTGCCTACCTGCTCTTGGCTGCTAATTCAAAATAAAAAGGAGTGCTGGAGAAAACACAGGAATTACTGCGCCTGGGGGTGAGCAACCTGTTCTGCTCATCACTGCGTGCTCCCACTGCACTCAAGGGCACTTCTCCAAGTTACCTGAACTGTAGGAAAGTTTCTCCCTTGGGCTTATTCGACCTGTACTTACAGAGGTGGTTTTTTTTTTTTTTTTGGTACAGATCAAGTTTGCATTTTGCTAAAGGCTCTCTCTCTGACTTGCCACGGGTGGTGGCACTGGGATTTACCCTTCCCAGAGACAGGGCCTAAGGGAATGGTGAGGGGGCTTATTCCATCTAAAATCTGTGCACAGTCCTCTGTTCCAATCCACACTTCCAATCCATCCCAGTCATACACCCACGCAAAGTTCTCTCAATAACCAAAACCTTCAGCTGCCCTGTCCCATCCCTGTGCACTGCAACTGCTCTTCCACCCTCACTGCTTCACACCCTGCACCTCAGCTGACCCACAGCCTTTGCACTGCCAAGTTTTTCAGAGCAACCTGTCCTCTTTACTTCCCAACACATTAAATCTCTTTTCTTACCATGATGGCTGGAAGAAACAAAACATTCTCCCTAGTGCCCTGCTAAAATTTTCTGCTAATAGAAACACCATATTTTTTCAAGCCTTTTTTCACTACCTATATTTGGATGAATGATGCCACAGCTAAGCAAAACACCCTGTTGTATAGCCTGCAGTGATGACTGTCTTCTCAAGAAAAAGCTTGTATCTCCATGGTCACATCATGGCTATTTTTAGTGAACCAGTCGTTCCTGTTATTCTCCTAGTCTTTGAAATTAAAAATAATGGAAAGAGAATTAAAAGGATTCTTCTAAATGTTACAGTAGTCACATGCTGTTTGCAAAATTCGAGGTGAAACTCTCTCCTCCCCCCTGAGCTAATGGGGATATGAACATTAACAATATTCACGTCATCGTTGCAGTCAGACTCACATTATCATTTCCACTTAATGCACCACTGGGACCAATCCTTTGGTAGCTGGGGAAATGTATTATAAGTTAATTCATTATTTCTGATATGATTCTATGCTTAATCGAGATCTCCTGTTCTGCACAATGAACTCACTTGTTGCCCTGAGAACAGTCAGTCCCAGGAATTTCGTCTCTCTGAGCCTGAACATCTCCACCCCGGGTGCTGCAGAGGAGCAGTTGGCAATCAGGCTGTGACAAGGTGCTAGGAGAGATCCAGGGGCTGCAAGTGCTGCATGACCTGGGGATGTGAGACATGCCAGGGAAACAGGCTGCCCAGGGAAATGTTTGAGTGAGGCATTGAGGCAGCAGTGAGACATTCATTTTCTCCTTTTTGGACTTCTCAGAACATCATTGCAAAACCTCTTTTGTCTCTGTATGTTAGCATAGATTGCAATATTAATTTCTGCCCTCTCCTCCCTCCTGACATAGCCTTTCCACCTTGAGCCCTTTGGCCATCCAGTCCATTTTGACAGCAGGGTAGGATCTCTGTCTCTGTGTTTATACAGTGCCCAGCATGAAGGGAAACTGATTTTTGCTGGACCTTTAGCTGCTAGTGTAATGCATGTAATAATAATATTACATCCTTGAACTCTCTGTCCTGTTTCAACGCATCTGACAACATTCTTAGAAAAAAACCAGGTATCTGTTATACCAATGTGAACAAGCTCTAACATCAAGTGGACAGCACATAATTCCAGATCATCTTCTGAGTGTCACAAAACCCCAAAGTGTCACAGGGATGATATAGGGAAGGATAATTAAGATAATGGGTTGGTCTTTATGTTTGTACATTGCTTAGCAGCCATCAACAGAACTACAGCTCCAGGCAGACCTCAGAACACTCCTCAAGCCTCCTTGGCAGCAACACAGAGTCAGAACTTCCGAACAGGAAAGTCCAGGCTTTGCCTTTGTACATTTGCAAGGTTTTCAGGCACCATAACTCCTAGAAGAGAAGCATCAGCTTTCCTGATCCTACAGGCAGCAAACTTGAATCTCAGGCCACCAGCACAGAGAGCCATGCTCTGGTGGTGACCCACAGGTGGGAGGTGACAACAGTTCCCCGTGGGGTACCAGCTCCCTGCTGGGTTGTGCTGAACACATACCTACACCCCTGGGCATGCTGATGATGCCACTTCAGTGACTGGCGCTGCTTTGTTTCTACCAGGCCCAGGGTTATCCAGCAAGGCCCTTTTTTTGGTCAGGGTGCTCAGTTCAGATGTGCTTCAAGAGCCACACGTTGGTCACCGCTCCTTGGACACTTCTGCTTTGTTTTGCAAGATAGGGATTAAAGGACACCCCAGGAACCCGTTTGTTTATTGTAGTTCCTACAAATGCCAGCAGAGGTTGTATTGAAATGTAAGATAAACACGTATGCAAATAATACATTGACTCTGATTCAGTCATGATGACTTTGCCAATAAATATACAATCACTTTATAATACATTACATTTGTATATTTTAAACGACCTAATTGATAGGAGCATGAAAGCATTAAATTACCATATAGCAAGACTACTATACCACACTAGACATCTATTAGCATACTACATGTCAATCAGTGTTTTACCAATTAATGGCTATCTAATTATCTTGCTATAATGAGCTTGTTAAATGCCTATTAAATGGCAAGATGTTTGAATGCATTAATAAGAATGTAATTACACAGTTATTGGTGACATAATTTTCACATCATTAACTAGTAACTTATCCTTATTAAGTTTAATAAGTATATTCTTTTAACTTCCCATTGATCCCAAATTAGGATACAATCGCCAGCCGGTTAAGACTGAGTGAGATGGCTATAATTATCAGGATCATTATTGGAAAAGTTTAATGTCTCTGATGTTATAAATAAGCAATAACTGAAGAATGCACTGGAGGAAAAGCTAACTGAAGGTGTAACTACACTCTGCACACAGATTCTAACCTGGGATAGAGAGTCTTCCTCCAGACAAGAAATGTACCTCTCATAAGAGACCAGCTTTCTAACCTGGAAACTGTAGTTGGTTTGCACAGCAGGTGAAATTTCCCTTATCAAACTTTTCTGCCAGGGTGCTCTAAATGAAAAGCAACTGATGAAAAAGGCTGAGTCCTTACCTGGCGTGTCCTTCCCAGGTGAGGACACCCTGGGGCACTCCAGGAGCTGGTGGCCTGGGGTGGTGCTCACCTTGCTTGCTCAGTATTGCTCCCGAGGAAATTATTTCTGCTGCTGTATTGTTTAGCTGGGAAGGATGAGGTGCAATGATGACAAGTCCACAATGTGCTCCTGCCAGGCAGTAGAGCCTGGTGGGACCAGCACTCTGCTGGGACTGTGGAGACTTTGAAATCATTCCGAGTTACACCTCATACTTACCCTGAAGTTTAGACAAGTAACTTAATCCATCTTCTCTCTCCATTTACAGGGACTTGTGAGAGTAAAATAATCACCTCTGATGCTGAGGTATCCAAAACCTTCAAGTCAGGGGCTGCATAAACACTGATGTCAACAGCAGCTCCCCACAGAGCAGGTATCAGAGCAAGTCAAAGCAGTCCACAGGAAGCCGAACTCAGATCTCTGCTTCAGCCGTTAGGATGTCATAGTTTGTATAAAAGAAAATAGCCAATCTTCCATCCCAAATCTTTTATTTATGAAAGGGAAATAAATCACCCTGTGCATTTCCACACCAGGAAAAGCTATTTAACCAAGCGAGCATGCGTGAGCCGTGGCAAATGCACAAATAGTTCTGTGTTTATCTCTTTCTGCACCCTCTCATCCCATTTTTGCAAAAGGTTGGGTTCATATCATGTCCCCTGTATTTAAAATGAAGAAAGCAATTGAGAGCCATTTACTGAATTAGGCACTGTACTGAGATATGGGTGTAACAAAATCAGCCCTCGGCCTCACTGCCCTAATTAGCCGCTCCAGCTTGATGAGTGCCACAGATCCCAGCGCAGCCCGGCATCCTGCATCCCCAGCTTTAGGTGCACTGCACATCTCCAGTGGAGCTTGGCCAGTGTTTCCCAGACACCAGGAGACAAGAGGACACTCAGTGGTCCATCACAGCTCAGCAGAACTGCAGTCTACATGTTAAAGGGTTTTTCCAAACTGTGGCCACTGGAAGTACCTCATCTTTCCCAAGGATGTAACCTAGCCCTCTTCTAACATTTTTTTTATTTTTCTTTTCATCTATCTTTCAGATTCCTTCAGGATTTTATTAAGAGAACTGGGGAGGTCTGTTGAATTCCTCTGTCTCCTGAGATGTATTTAACAGGAATGTGTTGTTCCTATCTTGGACATGTAAGATGGGCAAATGCGTACACAGACATCACAGTAACATCATCTTCTATTGATCTCTACCGATACAGGCGCATTGTGGATGTGTTTTGCTGCTTTAAAGAATCGTTTTCAGTGGATACTCGTCAGGTTCTTTCCATCCCTCAATTTCATCTTCTTATAAGAGGGACAATTTTGTGTGAAAACACGGAGGTGCTCTCCTTTTCCTCTACAAAACAAAAATAAAGAAAGGGGAGAAGGGGGTGGGGAGAGAAACTCTTCCGCCTCTTCACAGCATTTTTGTTTTTCTCCCCAAAAGCAATATGAAATTGCACTGAGCAGGTATGGTAATAATCAGCACTGAGTGGAGTAATGATGTGTCTCCTGCACTGAAGCTCCTGACAGGAAAATCATGACCTGCTCCCCACAGGTATCAAAGTCACTAATTACCCATTGCACGCTCCGGATCGACATTCATTAGAGGAACCGACACTGTGTTACTCAGTCACGGGGAGTCTCTTTCAAGTCCAGGCACTTTTCCCTTTGATAGAAAGAGGCTGCATCAGCACAGGCAGCACGTTTGCCTTCTGTCACTTGCTGGCTGCTGTGCTGCACATGAGACTCGAAGCCGAGGATGCAGTGAGTTCAGCTGAAGGAGCAGCTCGGTGCTGCTTGGAAAATGTTTAATAACAAATCATGGAGGAGCACATTTCTAAGATCTGCTGCTGCTGCTGCCGCCCACTTGGCCTAAATCTCTTCTCAGCAATGTCCCTAGTGCTGCCATCTAGATCCAGGTGTTTCCTGTGCCTCTCAAATGAACAGATGATCTAAAGAAAATGGGTTGTTCCTGCTTTTTTTTTCAGGGATAGGCTAATCAAGACAGTTCTGCTATAATTGTATTAATAGGCTAATGAGATGATAGGTAGAGTCCACCTTACTAAATCCAAATCTAAATGGCCTTGGTGTCTGCGCAGACCAGATTTGCCTGGGGCCCTGTTTTCAGATTCATCTGGAACAGAATTTATACTTCTGCCTCATCGCTATAACTAAAGGCTTGTTACAGCCTTTCTCCTTATCTTCCAATTCTTTTTTCCTAGGTTGCTATTTGCTTTTACTCCATGTCTTGAATCTGAAAATGGTAGTTAACAATTAAGAATTACTCTTTTTTTGGCATATTATCTCTGCAGTGGCACTCACCAGAAGAAGATAATAAGGAGTCAGCACCGGTAATGTTACACAATTTATAGGTTACCTAGTTCAGAGAGACACTGGAGCCTTTCTATGCACTGAAACATCCAGCACCGATCACTGTTATGGCCACAGTACCTTGCTTGGGTGAGCCATTAGTGTATTGTAGCACAGAAATCCCTACAGTGCCTATAAAACATATTTATGTATCTATAAAACCAGCATGCTCTGGTCTACTGAAAGCACTTAGATACTTGGATAAAGAACAACGTGTGGAAGCTGGATGTACAGGGGAAAGAAAGAAGCCACACTCAGGTTTCGAGATCAGCGTTTATTTTCAGGCATCTGCGAGGAAAGCCCATCAGTTCGATGATTATCTGAACATATGTGGAACATTTGTAAAAAGCTGGGAGAATTCCATTATGTATAAGCTGCTTAAAAAGTGGCTCACTTAAGGTTATTACATTGCTGCTTTGGGTTATTTTTGTTTAATTCAAACTCTGCAGTGGGTGAGACTCAATTTCAGTTTAAACAATCACTTCAGTACCTTATCTTTCTCATCATCTTCTGTACCTACAAAATTTGCAGTGTGGGATTCAGATAAATAAATACATGATTACACACACACTTGCTCATCATTTTCTCCATGACATTCTGTTTTCTGTGAATAAAGAAAAAGGCTTTCAGAGTGCTTTTTTCCTTCTCCTTCTAAGTGAATGATTTCCAAAGGGCCTGTCTGTCCAGAAGAGATTAACGCTCTTGCCTTAGAATGAGGCCAAAGCACAATTTTAGTGTCAGAAAATCAGTTTTGAATCCACAAAAGTTTCCATTCAGAAGTCTATTTAAGAATATACTTATAAATTGTCCTCTCTAACCTGCTCCATCTGAGGAAAGAATTAAAATATTTATCCACTGACCCAAGAAAATGCTTCAAACAAACTGCCGTGTTGATAAAATGAGTAAGATAATGTGGACTATGATTTTGCTTCATAAGAAAATACATATTTGACAGCTTTTGAATTAGCTGTGCCTCAGTGTGAGTCCCCAGTGAAAATGCATGATGTTTCTGAATGCAAAATTTGAGCATCCAAAGCAAACACTGCAGCAGCATTCTCTCTGGAAAGACCTTTCCACCACAAAAGGACTCCCTACCACATAACACCAAACCAATAGTAATCAAAGAGGTGAACAAAGAAAAAACTTTCATAAGCAAGACTCTAAAAAGTACCAAAAATAAAGCATTAAAAGATGTGGAAAAAAGGCCCCAGTCTTCCTCTCAGGAGAGCCTTCGTGGAGGAACCTGCTTTGGGGAATATGTTTCTTTCACCATCCTACTTTCATATTCATATCCTTAAGGTTTCTTAAGTCTATGTAAGAAGAAAGGGACATTTTCTGTAGATCTTCTTCAAATAGCAGCTCTGCTATCAGTCCTGTGACCTCGCCCTTTCCACAGGGCAAAGCAGGCACCTGGTGATTAAAATTTAGCCCAAGCCACCCAGATTCAGATCATCTGCAATGTCATGGCAAAAGTTTCCAGCCACTGTGATGTGCACCTTTTCTCTCTCCATGGTACATCTTTCCATATCGGGGTGGAAAATGGCTGAGGTCTGTGAAACAACACAAAATTGTTCTCTCAGGCTTGTTCTTTGTTCCCCAAATTAAAGGGAAGTGCAAAACTTTAATTGTGCTTCCCTCCATGTCCCTCCTCATGGAGTGGTAAATCGGGGTAAATTGTGAATGCACTTTAATTCTGCTTATCACGAGTCTGGTAGCTCATTAATTCCTCTGTTTTTTCTCCTCAGATGCTATAGAAATACAACAGTGTAACTAACACTTCTCCTCATTTAGAACTGCAGGTGGCGGGAGTACGTGTGCTTTCATTGTCTTTACTTGGTAATTACAGGTCTGTTCCTATTCCCACTGTCTCAGTGGGGTGCTTGTATAGTAAAGGTATTTAAGTCCTTTCAGGTGTTCCCAAGGTGGATTAGCATGGAATATTGCATCAGTGCAGAATGGTGCCTGCTCTGGTGTGCCTGTGACCGCTGTGTGTAGAAGAGGTGCTGGCACACAGGCCGGTCTAACTGCTTGTATTGCTGCAAGGGTGGTGTAGAGACTGGCTCAGACAAAAATCATCCCAGAAGGGAGAGGAGAGCTAGGATTTGGGTGGTCCTCCTGGCAGAGTGTGTCTCCACATGCATGAATATGGTGCCTCTGCAGAGGGTGCAAAATGCGGTGAGCCCCAGCTATTGCTGTGCCCCCAGGCTGCACAAAAACACTGGGTCAACCCAGGAGCCTTCCTGTGGGATGTATCTTCCCTCCCTTCCCTCCTTAAAGGTGTCTGAGAAAGTGAGGTGTGATGGGCCATAGGGCAATGGCAGCAAGATTGACACAGCCTCTGATTTAATGCACGTGACAGGTCCATTTAAAAATGTAGATATTATTATCCTTTGATTTCAGCTTCTGATTCTTCCAGATGTTTGTGGTAGATAAGTCAGGCTACCTTCAGGTTTTGTCACCTTCCATCAGTGCACATTATGCTTATCACGGACAGAAATCCATGTGTAATAGGAAGGCACACTGCATACACATCCAATGAATGTGCCTGTATGTTAACTATGTTTTAATACACCACATTCATGGTATACTTTGAAAAACACAGTAGCTGGAGCCAATACTGCTGGCAGAGCAGATCCTTTCTGAACTCCTCTCTGAATTCCCTTTTACTCTTTGAATTGGGATATTTGCATGAAGGCTGGAAGCCCTGTCTTTCTTCTACTAAAGCACTGGTGATCTTTGCCTTTTCTCCATTGAAATAGGCTTGTGAGTTCAAGGACTGAATTCAGCAGAGTTCATAAGCATATGCTTAAACTGATAGGATTAAACCTTGGGTAAGGCAGTGAAGCTTGGAGCATGCAAGCACAGGCTTAGATGTGCTATCCCTAAGCACAGGCTCAGATGCTGTGCTGAGTAAGGACTGCAGGACATTTGAAGCAACCCAAAGCCCTTCTTCCCTTCCCTTCCCTTGGGGTGCTTCTCCTCTGCTGCTGCCTCTCAGCTGAACGAAGCCAAAGGTTCCCATGCAGCACACAAAGGAATGTCAGGACGAAGAGGTGCAGACGCCCAGGTGTCTCCAAGGCACTGCTGTAAGTGCACAAAGCTATTCTGAGCCATCTGGAAATGATGAGGACTTTGTCTTCCATTCTTGTATGGAAAGAGAAAGAAAACCCAGAGTGTATAGACCAAAATAGGATCCCCAAAATTGTATGTTTCCAACAAGTTGCTTGCAGGAAAGGCTGGACATGTGGGGTGTCAAGGGGCTGCAATATTCTTATCAGCACATTAAATGTGACAGATGGTCAGAAGTCAGAATACAAAATGCAGATACTTCTGTTCTTTGAGAGCACTTGAAATCTGAACCCCTCCACATGCTGGTCCCACAGACCATTTAAACTTCAGGAGCCAAGTAAGAAAGAAATAACAGCAATGTTCTTTACCTGCTGTTCCATAAATGCCTAAAAAGCAATCAAAACCAGAGGTAACTCATGGAAAACTGCCACATTAGCAATGGTGGAAGTTTGTCTTTAGTAAAAGCTTACATTTCTCTCTCTATAAATGCAATTGCCTCAACCATGTTTGGCATCAGTCTGTATTAGCTCAGTTGTACTTCAGTGGAGATCTCAAAAGACTTCTGCTCCCAAACAATGGCTCAAAATCCAGTGACAACTGCCCTACCTCTTTCCATCTGAAAGACAACTAGCTAGGAAGATGCCTGGATGGCAGTCTCACCACAACAAGATCCCCAAGAGATCAGGGATCAGGAGACTGAGCTCTGCTTTTGCTGCTGGATTTCTTGGCCCCTGGTAGGGCACATGCATGGTGCTGGTAAGAGCTGCAGCCAGCCAGAGCATGACTCTCTGCGGAGCTCCCCAGTCCCTCCTCATGTTTAAAAGTGGCTGAACACCTGAAGGGGAGCTTTGGCCCTCCACCTGTCTTCTGTTTGCAGTGTGAGAGCCAAATGAAAAGACCATTTTTTCCCAGGGAAATATAGGAAATGCTGTATATAATTAAAACTGCACTCCACAGTCCTCTCTCCATCAATAACAAGGTCCAGCAAATTCCAGCCCACCTCTTAGTCCCCTCCTGAGTTTTCATTTTTGTTCAATTTTTTCTATTTTTTGCCATATATTTACTTATAAATATTACCATTAAAGGAGGGAACACTTGAGGGATATTCACCTGAGGTCTGAAATTATATTTTTCTTATTATGAGTATTGGAGAAGGATGCACAAGGCATCAGCAGAATGTTGCAGCATGGGTTATAGATTGCCACTCAGCAGTTGGTGGGTTGGCTATTTCTTTTAATTGCTGAGACTGTATTTTCAGACAGTGCTGATCTTATGACAAATCTTTTTGCCTACTTTTCTACAATTAAACAATTTAGCTGATAGTTGACAAAGTTTTTTTATAAAATAAATACTCCATTGTACAAATACACGTCTGTACATGTATTGATATGCACGAACACACACATGGACAGAGTCATGTAACTCTATTTCACAGCAGTTCTGACAGTGAGATTTATATTCCCATAATCCTAAATCTTTTCTTGTGCTAACTGAAGAACTCAGAATTTTGCTTTCCCAGACAATTCTTGTTCTTAATGAGGTATTTTACAGTATTTTCTTTTAGTTCAAAAGCCCAAATATCCAGTGAAAAGCTGTTTCAGTGACAACTCTGTGTGTGTGTTTGTGTCACTTTCAACCTCAATGTGCAAGTCCCATTTTCATCTCCTGAACTCTGAATAAACTGGGCTCACCTCCAAGAGTTACAGCTTTAAGGAATATAGGTAATTGCACCATTACCCTTTTTATTTGTTTATTTTTTTTCCTTCAGCTTGCTCTGTTAGTTTATCATACATGTGGTCTAATTAAAGTTTCCTGCAGGACATTTCATCCAGAATAAATAATGATATTGCTCAGAAGGGCTTTAGTTACATTTTTTTTCCTTCCAACTGTGCTGAAAGGGAGGTTGCTGTCTAAAAAATCTGTGCTTGGTTGGAAGAGACAGTTTTATAATTGCATTTCCAGTCCTCTTTGTATTCTTTTGTGTTATATGCTTGTACAAGAAGAAACTGGACAGGCCTGTTGGATAGCAGCCAGGCAGAATTGTCAGAGAGAGAGAGAGAGACCAGATTGAAAATGAAATAGAAAGGGGGAAGAGAAATAAAAAATATCAGGATGATCTCTCAGAACAATGACTTAAGAAAGTGAAACTGGAGGAGAAAATAGCAATTTTGTTTTGTGTCAGCTTCTGAGGTTTTAAAATTGTCTTTTGCTTTCTGTTTGGTGCTTTTTTTCTCCAATTGTGACAGAGAAAACTCAAAGTATGGGGACGTGTTTCAGAAATGGAACTGGGACAAAACATTTGTTTTCTGACTAAAAGTCGAGCACTGAGAAATCTGAGTGCACTCTGAAGGAAGAGAAGGCTGTGTCTTGAAAGTTGAGGCTCTGGCAGTCTCAAGGTCATATTCCTACTCTGGGTAAGATCAGCATTCCTTGGTTTGGCATTCTATAAATCAATTAATTCATTAATTAATCAATGAGTAAATACATATTCTCTATCACTGTGAAGCAAGAAGAGACAGGATCAGCATACCCAAACCTATGGACTGTGCCCTGACATTCATATCTCTGAGTGTGAAGGGCTCTTCTGATTTTCCTTCCACTTCTCATTTTTCCCCAGTCCTTGCAGGTTTCAATTTCTCAGGCTGATATACTAGATAGTTGGTGGCAAAGAGGTTAGCTCTGCTTTGAGGAAAGGTGGTAAAGGCGACCTCCAGGAATCCCATCTAACCTGACTTTTTCTGTGATTCTGTTTAAGTCAGTCACGAAAGCATCCATCTACAAGCACCAGCAGCTGTACTCTTTGTTCCAGAAAGCCTACAAGTCATGGTCAGACAGACTCTGTGACTGGTAAACAAAGAAAAAAAAAGAATAAAAGGGAGGCAAAAAAACCTCTTTGAGCCTTGGGATGTGATTATTTGTGCAGGGGCAGATTGAGAACAACTGAAATGAAAGGAGAAAAGCAAATGCGGGCCTGTGAGAAGCTGAATGGTGAGCACGTCTCTTCCACACTTTCCTTGAAGGCACAGCGTGTGGATGTACTTTATTCATAATGACAATATGATGTGATTCATAGCAATTGCTTCTTCACAGTAAATTATTCTAAGATGCGTTGTTGTGCCACGTTGCAATGGCACAAATGAATGATGTTAAAATACTGAGCAGACAAAATGATAACACCTGTTACAGAGCCACTTATAAACTGGAGTGCACGGAGGCATTTGTACCTGTCTCTATCACACATTGTGAGCTACACATCTTAGGATGGTTTATGAAGAAGGCAATTTCTGCTATTCTGTATTAAAACATTTCTCAGAATTCCCTTAATTTACAGACATCGTCTCTCTGTTTACTTGACATCAGCTCCTGCTCTCTGCCAGGCAGCATAGCAGAGAATTCACAACTGGCTCAGCAGATTCCCTACCCAGATTGGGTCTGGGAGGAACAGAGTAACAATATCTCCACATGTTAATTTAATCCTGCCCCGTGGTAGCACACAATTACCCAGACTGAAGAGGAGCAGGGAGCTGTGCCCCATCTCAATGCACCATGGGGCAACTGAGGCCACGAACTGGCACAAGCAGTCAGGGCAGTGCCTCGTGACAGTGATGATGTCCAGAATTTCCACTGATTTGCACAGGTGCTTACCACCTGTGTGGGAGTCAGGCAGGTCAATGCCTTTGTGCATCTGCCTCTAAAAACTTAACGCAATGACTCCTTGAGCCAGTGGAGGAGTGGGGATGGCTTTTGCTGTCTCTGGGTAGGGCACTGTACCTTCTGCCACCTGTCGAGACTCTCAAAAACCTGATGTAATTCAGAGCAGAGAAGCCAGGACCCAGCCCATGATGGCACATGGCTTTCCTTGAGGGACTGACACCAGCTCCCAGGCCCCTGACACCCACAGAGAGTAGTGCTGTAGGTAGGTTCTCCCTGAATCCCTGAACACTGAATTCACAGTGGTGGGCAGAGCACAGAGCTGCCACCACGCAGAGGAAATGCAGGATGATCCCCTTATACTCTACTGAGAACCTCTACCTCCAGCAACAAAGCCAAGAGCACAGTCAGATTTTTTTTTTCGCCAGGGGTAGGGGAGAGGTAGAACAGCTTCCCTCTGATTTCTAAGGAAACTGGTTTCATTGCTGGCCAGATATCTCCTATCACCTTTCTTCCACGGAAGTGGAGCCCTAGCCCAGCCAGCTCTGCTGGGCTTTTTGGTCTAGTTTCTAGCCTTGCAAGTAAGACACTTATCTTAATTCCTTCTTTTAATTTTCTCCTCTGTATTGGTTTGGCACAGCCTGGTTTTGGGTAGCAGGGAGGCCGCAAAGATGGCTCCTGTGAGAAGCTGCTGGAAGCTTCCCGCCATGTCCGGCAGAGCCAATGGCTGATGGCTCTGAAGATGGACATGCTGCTGGCCAGAACTGGGCCAGTGAGAGAGGCTGGTAACGCTTCTGTGATGACATATTTAACAAGAAAATCAGAACAAAGTTAGGGTTTTTTTGCTTCTAGTCAGAGAAGAGGAGGCAGTGAGAATATGTGAGGGAAAACAACATGGTGACACCAAGGTCAGTGGAGAAGGAGGGAGAGGAGGTGCTCCAGACGCCGGAGCCAAGATTCCTCTGCAGGCCGTGGTGAAGACCATGGTGAAGCAGCTGTGCCCCTGCAGCCCCTGGGGATCCACGGGGAACGCAGAGACCCACCTGCAGCCCGTGGNTCTCCCGTGGGAGGGACCCCACGGCCTCACAGGGAAGGATTCTTCTCCTGGAGCAGCAGAAGAAAATCTTGGTGATGGACTGACCAAAAACCCCCTGCCCTGCCTCCCTGTGTTGTCAGTGGGAAGGAGGGAGGGCCTGGGGTGGGGGAAGGTGTTTTAAGAGCTTATTTTAAAGCTTATTTTTAAGGGCTCCTCTGATTCTGTTAGTAATAAATTTCATTTAGCAACCAAAGTTGAGCTTGTTTGGCCCTTGGAACATTTCTCCCGTTCTCCTTATCTCACTCATGAAGCCTCCATTAACCCTTTCCTCTTTTCCCTCCTTTTGCCCAGCTGTGGTAGGGGAGGGTGAGTGAGCGACTCTCGTGGGTGCCTGGCATTGGGCCAGTGTCAAACCATGACATTCTCCTTGTTCTTTTTCCTTGGTGCAGTGTGTTGGCTTCATTAAGATGCTACCTACAGGATTCTCTCCTAATGCTCACAAGTGTCTCTTCCACCCAGAGGCGGCTGGAGAAATTGCTCCTCTAAGCACCAGACACTTAATGAACAATGAGATGTACTCTCCAGTTTGCTTGCTTTCTCACTCGTTTGTCCTCTTTTGTGTTGTCTGGTGCTGTGAGAAAGCGTGTACCAAGGTCTTGACCAAACACTTTGAATTGCAATCATCTTGGGATACCCAAGTGAGCTAATTACCAGCTTTGTTTCTGTCTCCCCTGCCCCTTCTTCCCTCTGATGACAGGGGGATGAAGGGGATATTCAGCCCAGACAGAAATTCTCACATTTCCCTCTCTCTTTCCCTGCTAAGGGGTCCCCTGTGAGATACTCTGTGGCCTTTGATGACAGTGCTGACGTCTCTCCTCTTAACTAATCTAGTCCCTCTGGGAAGCACTGGGGAAGTAATTTGGCTCCCACCAAACTTTGAAGTTCAGGTTGTTTCAGGAAGGTTTGTCAGCATGGAGACAGGGTCTTGGGGTGACTTTATGCTGTTGTATCCCCTATCACCGCTCTGTGCCCAGACGTGATTCCTGTGCCTTTCTGTGCCTTTAAAACTGCGTGCAAGAGAGAGAAAAAAAACCTGAGCAAACTTTTCAAAGTGGTCTGTGCTTCAAGGATGCACAGATTAGCTGCTGCTGCTGGAGGAGCGAAAGAAACACCCTTCCTGCTTCTTCAGCCAGTTTTTTTGGGCTCTGTTTCTTCGGAGAGAGAGATGGAGAGTGGTTTCTCTGGGACTTTGGCTTTTCCCTTCTTCTCTTCTGGACTGTTTCAACATCAGAACACGAGAACTCACTGGGAAAATTTCCACCTTAGGCCCGGAGGGGGCCCAGGCTGACTCAGCTCCGAGGAGACGGAGAGAGACCACACCCAGAGAAGGACTCTGAATCTTCCAGGTTTCTCGCCCAGAGGTTTTATTATTTAGCATTATTGTTCTTTACCTGTGTGTTTGTTGAATAAATAGTTTTTATTTTCTCTTTCACATTCCTCTGAGAAAATTTTTTTTTCCCAAACCTGGTGGGGGAGCGGCGGCTATAACCTGCCTTCCTTTGAGGAGATGTTCCTTTTGGTCGTTTTCCCTAAATTTGGCCCAAACCGCCACAGACAGCAGGGCCTCTGGGTCAGGTACTTGACTTTGCCACAGAAAAAGACAAGGCAAGAAGCTTTTAAAAGCCCAAAATTGCCGTGCTGTGTCCCAGCACTGTCTGCTCCCCACAGCTGGAGCTGCAGCATCTGTACGGAGCCATGCCATGGGGGTGTAGTGGGCCAGTGCATGAGGGCAAGGCAAATGCACATACCATCCTGGAAAACAACCTGCCTCTTTTATTGGGGTAATTTCTGCTTTAAGATACAGACATTGCTGTTTATCATGAAACCTATCCCACTTTCCCAATTACCAGTGGGCAGTAAGGGGTTCCTCATTTTCATGGAAGGTGAAGAGTAATTAATTCCCTAACATTAGCTGAGACAATTGCTGCCTGAGGGATTCCTGTCCTGTTCAGCATCATCCCTTGTTGGTTTGATCATTGTGGAGCAGGAGGGTGAGGTGTAACTCACACCTCTGCAGGTAACAGCTGAAGGAAGTCTCCAGAGAACGCAGACTGCTGGCGGGGCAGGCAATGAGCCCCTCATGGGCACTCCTGTGGGGCTGAGCAAGGCCTTGAGAGGGCTTTTTGCCTCAGGAGGAAAGTAGTGAGGAGGGGATCTCCTCAGATCAATGCTGAATAAGCACTGATTCCCTGCAGAAGCAGGGAACAAAAAAAAGTAGGAGAAACCAGGCTTTCAGTGAGAGCTGAGAAGGTCCAGTCTGGCCAGTACAAGGGTGGTGAACAGCCCTGAGACTTTCTTATGGCTCTTTCTGCTTATCTTCTTAAATACCATGTAACCATAATGAGCAATTACAGCTCCTTCACATCCATGTGTGCTTGGGACATTGCTTTGTTTGCAACAGCTTGTGTGGCGTTGGTGTTCATGTTACAGAGACCAGAAAGTCCTGGTACAGCTCCTCCAACATCATTTCTGAACCAGACTCACTGTATCCAAGTTCTGCAGCCCCCAAAAAGTTTTGGCTGTTCCCAAAGGTGTAGTAAACCTGCTTGTAACCTGGACAGTGAGGTCTTTAGCACACATTTCAGCTTAATTGTAAACACTTCCTACAAAGCTGGATAAGAGGACTCGTCCAGCTCTGAAATCCAGCCAGCTAAGTCCCTGTTTGACAACATGTTCTGACTCTTCCTTTTTTCGCCTACACATCCCTGTACAGCAGCGTAAAGCCTAGTTAAACCAAGCCCTTGACATATTTAAAGCTCTGTGCAAATATTTACTAATCAGTCCTCAAAAATCCCTTCTCTGTACTGAATGAGTAAATGTTGCTGGGCCTGATTCAGTCTTAAGAGTGTATCACAGCCTCACTGGTCCCAGGTAGGAGCAGGTCAAACAGGAGCAAGCACACAAAAGCACCAGCTCAGAGGAGAAAGGCTTTCCAGCATCCACTGCCTAAAATAGCTGTTGGCACAGTGCTGCTTTCAACTTATGCGCTTAAGAATGTTTTGCCCCAGGCACTGAATTACCCTGGAATCCAGCATCCAAGGATCTGCCTTTTCCAGCCTTGTTTGAGACCTGACCCTTTCTTCTCAACTTTGCCACAGCCACCACCTGACTTTACAAGCTGGTTCCTTGGATTCCAGCTCTCTCCCTTACTTCTCTGGATTTTGAGTGTGCCCTTACCTTGCCCTTCGGATTGGCATATCTCTTTCTTTGGTTTCTACCCAAAGGAGCTGATTCCTTTCTTAGTTTGCCTCACTCCACTCTTCAGGTCTATAAGGCAGTCCAACCTAGCCAAGCTCATTTTTGCAAGGCATTGCCCAGTACTTCTTTAGCACCTCAGCCATGCCATGAAGCTGAAGTATTTGGACAGAGTCCTGGGACACCACTGATCCCTTCCCTGGAGGTGCCTGATGCTGTGGTGGAGCCCCAGACTCAGCTGGGGAGGAATGGACTTATGGCCCTGCTCCTCACACACTGCATTCCTTGCCCTGAACACGTTTGAGACGTGTTTTCTAAGAAAGCTCAAACCCCTTCTTTTTACCCTATGTACTGAATAGTCATATATCCTTAAGTTAGTGCCCTGGATCTGCTCCTGCCTTCCTGCCTGTGGTAGGTCTGCTTTTACCATCATTGTCTATTCCCCGGTGTGGCTGTTCCCCTCCATGTGGCTGCAATCCCACAGCGTTGTCCCTGCTGGAGGGAATCTTGTGTGTTAATAAGTGTGCATTTGCAGACTCTTCAGTCCCAGTAGGCTGAGCTGTCTGTACTGTGAGGAGGACTGAGATTTCGGTACCAAACTTAGGTAAACAGCACAGCCCTTGACTTCTGCATGATGTCTCTGCAGCAGTGCACTTTATACACAGATCTTTTTGGACTCTGCATTAGAAATGCTTATTGATGCCAGCTGTATCAACAGCTGGGTTCCTCATCTGCAGTGTTTTGTATAGCCTGAAGTCTTTAGGTTTGCCTTCATGGACCAGAGATCCGTAGCAGTGAGAATCCTTCAACTGTTGACTTGGCTAATTTGTCTGTCAATGGGGTCTGTGTTGCAATTTAATATGAAGCTGAGAATATAAAAGTGAGTGAATTGCATTATCCCATACGGATGGCCTTGTAGCTGGTTCTGCAAGAAGGAGTTTTGCTGTTCAGAACAACTGAGCCTCACCAGGCCACCAAGTCCTGGGTGAAGCCAGGACAGTGCCCCACACTCTCCTGAGAGGCAGGCTGTATACAACGTTTAGAAAATAACTTTTTGGTTGGCTGCTCCCAGTCCCTTGTTACACATAAGCTGGACTGGGAGAAATTATCAGGCTCTGAAGGAAACTCGTGGGTTTCTCGTGTCTGAACACCATACACTCCTTTCTCTGCAAAAAATGAAGGTGGCCGTGAGCACTGGCCAAGAACAATTTGCATCAGTGGGTGTTGCAGCTGTGGTTCAGCATTTTATCTCACTTACTCAGCCTCCTGCAGAGCTGGGCAGGGACTGCAAAAAAAGAACAGGAAAACAAATCTCCCCTCCAGCATCTGCTCATATCCAGAAGTAAATTCACTTTATGCTTCTCTGTTGCTGAAAGCTCAGAGTGAAAGAACAGTGGTGCTGCTGGCTTAGCCATCTGTCTGGGGCTGGGAACTGAGGGTGCTCCCCAGTCCTCCCACAGGTTTCTTGCTCTGCCTCAAATTAAACAAACAAACCATTTTTGTCTCAGCATTTAACCTGTAAAATGGGGATAACACTTCTCTGTCCCCCATGGATGCTTTCCCGCAGCCAGCATGCGAGCTGCTTTCCTTGTACCCCTAAATAAATGCTGCTAAATGTGCCCAGCCATCCTGGCATGAAGAGAGGCACTTCTGCCAAGGTCACCTCATTCAGTGTCTGCCGAGACAAGTGCTAGGATGTGGCTTTGTTGTTTGCAAACTACTTTTCCATGCAGTCCACAGACCTGCTGAAACTGAAGCAATCAAGATGTCCAGCAAAAGCATGACAAGTAATTTACCACCCTGGCTACTTGCATGTTGAAAAAAAACAAGGCTCATTTCTTGGCATTCACTTTAGGTCTTCTTGAACTATAACTAATTTTTCTGGCCTTTCTTTCTGTATTATTTTCTTCTGCATCTCCTGATATCATGTGTATTATTATGTAAAATAAATAAGTGCATGAAATGGAGTAAAGAAATAATGGAAAAGGGTTTGTTGCAGGAGTTCCCCCTTGAAGCCTCCATCTCCTCCTACAGATTCCACATAAAAGCCTCTTGAGGAAGATAATAGAATAACAAGCCAGGCTACTGAAGTGGGGAACAATCAGGAATCAAGTAAGATGGGAAGTGGAAAAAATAGTAATAATAAAAACAAGAATGAAAATGATATTTCAACAGTATTGGTGCTGAACAGATCACAGTTTTTAAGCCAGAAGTGTGGTTTGCAATTGATAATAAAAATAATTATCTTCAAGACTCTTCCTTATTCTTCCACCCTTTGCTCCCACCTACAGAATCTCACAGGATCGTTTGACACAAAAGCAAATTTTATCATGTTATTTTTATTCTCAGCAGTTTAGAAGAGCGGTTTTTAAGGCCTGGGCTGTGGATTTCATGAATGGGTGGTTAGTTTAGCTGAGGACAAGGCTCTACAGGGATCTTTCTTTCCATCCATTCGCTTCACAAAGGCTTGTTGAAAAAAATTTATATTTTGAAATATGACCCTTTGGCTCATGCAATGCAGCGTGGTAATTCCCAGGCCTCCACCTCTTGTTCTCTGATACCAGGGAAGAGGATGGGCTTGGTCCAGCTTTGTTCCTGACTAGAAGAAAAGAAGTGCTTTTTTTTATAAGGATTATTCATTTCAAGTAGATCAGCCTGTTTAATCCTCCCCTTTGTGTCTGCCACAAGTGCTATCCACCAGGGCCAACTGAAAAACACATTTCACAGGGACTGGCTATCAGTATCTCTCTTGTGAGGTGCTGGGGGCCTTGCCCCAAGCCAGGATTGGTCACGGCAGATGTGAAGGGTCCAGGCTCTCAAACACAGTGCAAGAGTAGGAGTTTGAGGGAAAAAGCTTTAAAGGAGGGCTTTCAGAAGTAGCATAGTCCCCTCTTCTCTGCTGTTGGAATGTGTGTCCAAAGCAGGAAGGCTGAAGTTT
The DNA here is from genome assembly GCA_013389985.1 of Dryoscopus gambensis. Lineage (NCBI taxonomy): Eukaryota > Metazoa > Chordata > Aves > Passeriformes > Malaconotidae > Dryoscopus > Dryoscopus gambensis. The sequence goes on along the minus strand of WEIT01015948.1, from coordinate 493,036 downwards.
AAATCTTTGGATGAATTATTGTTTGGGCTTAAAATTGGTGAATTCAGGCAACAGAGGCATGGCTTTGTTATATTATTGCTGTGCTTTGGTCCAAGAAGTGAGCCAATAATCCATCTCTTGGAAACTGTTTCTTTTGGAGATTTGACAGTGGAGTCAGGTGTTTCTTTGACAAGCAGTTTTACTTCTTTGCAAAGCATGGTTGAAAACAGGGTTCCCAGAATGTGGCCGGCATTGAGCAGCTTCCTCGCTCACAGCTCCCCAAGCTGCCTTATCCAGAGAGTCCACTGCCCAAAGAACACTTGCTCTTTCACACCCCACATGGCATCCACTCACTTTTTGGTGTTCTCCCCAACAGGCCACACTGCCAAGTCTCTCACCAAGGCCAGGTCAATTGGTCTCCCAAGAAATGTCTCCATCAGCTGTGACTTGTACCAGGCCATACCTTTAGTGAGTGTCTTCTACAGTTTCAGGTCTCTTGCCCCTCCTGATTGCTCATAACTATGCTAGAATTTTAAGCAAGATCTCTGGTGACACATCCACTGGCACTCACCTTTGAACACGACATGCAATGACTCAGCTAAGTGTTGCAGCAGAGAGCCAACATGCTGATTTGAAAAAAATAAATTATGAATAGGTTGGTTTTCTTAAAATATCTGATCTGCTTTTGTGGTTATCCCTAATGCATCACTGCACTTGTGAACAGCAGCATTACTGACGTGTGAGCAGGAGTCTGTGTCTTGCACGTAGCCTTTGGAATCTGGGGGATCGATTCCCTACCTGGGAGGAAAATGTCTCATTATAAAGGCCAAGCTCTGAGTGGGACGGGGAGGGGAGGGAGAGGTGGGTGGAAGGGGGAGTTATACGCATCCTTCCTCTTGACTTAATTCAGCAGAGCATGTCCCGGGAGTGGAGCTTGGATTTCACAGATCAGTGGCAAACACTGCGTCAGCCTGGCAGCGTTTCTGCTCCTGCTGCACTCAGGTGGAGCACACAATGCACGCTGCTCTTTGGGGCTGCTGATTTTTGAACTCCTCTACCTCAAGGGCTCCTGAGACACCCTTTTCCATAACTGACATTCTTTGTGCAAAACCTCCAGCCCCATGCAACTGAGGCAATATACCTAAGCATGGAACACAGAAGAGGACTCATCCTCTTGGCTGCCTTAGTGGGTTAAACATGGTGAGACCTGGAGGGACAGGAGATCTGTGTGACCCAGGCACGGGGCCATTTACCTATCCAGATATCTCAGGGCTCCCTTCCGCTGCAAAAACTGAAAGAAAGAACATCAAAATTTGATAATGCATTTGATTTTCTCACTCAGCTGAGCTCACAATCAGCATACGCTGCCAGTTCCTTGTTACAGAAAAATACCCAACTGGCTTGGCCCTGTTTACACCATCATCGGTAGCTTGGCACAGCGGAGGACGGCTGTGCCACCCTCAAAACAAATTTTTTTTGGCATGACCCTTGAATGCTTTTGCTTGGTATTTTGCCTTTAAAACAGAGAGAGGATAAAAAAAAATAAAAGTACTTTTCCTTGGGGCGCCATCAGATGCTAATAAAATCTTTAATTAATTCAGATTCGGATGGGCTCACATTTCTCTCGCTAGCTCAGAACTTCAATCAAGTTTTTTTCTTTTTGTGACGCTGCTTTCATGCCACTTTTCACTGCATTTCTGATTTATCTGGAATTGTGCTATACGGGCATATTGGCAGGAAAGGCTGGGATAAAAGAAGACTAGGATGAGAGAAATCATTAGCACAGGATGTATTTTCTGGGGTTTTTCGGAATAAACCTTTTTCGGAAGAAAACCCAAAAGGCCCTATTGCTGTTATGAATCCCCCAGGAAGTCTTTAATACAATTTGCCTGATTGGACTGCACTGGTCTTAAGCATTAGAGAGAGACAAATCACTCTTAAGAAACATTAAATCAAATAACATACAGAGAAATCTTGATAATGTGAAATGAATTCTGTAGAATTAAAACATCTGCTGAATGTTCACTTCATAATAAAGCAATAATCTCTCTGAAATGGAGCCTGTCTCATTATCAGTTTAACGACTGGTGTGGATGATCTGATCTAATGCTGGTTAACTGAAAAGAAGTGATACATATCCTTTACTGGCACCAGTAAGAAAGAAAAGCCTCTCTCTGCAGTGCTGTCAGTCCTTCTAGGGTCAATCTCCCCATTCACTTGCCATCCTGTGGATAAAAGATTTACTGTACAGGGCATAGAAATTGTTCCAAGACTGTCAGAGGGAAGCATTTCAGACATCTTCCTCCAAAGACAAGTAGAGGAGTTTCCCTGGGAGCTAATAGTCTGAAGATGGAGGCAGGGAATAGATGTATTCCAGCCCAAGGAGAGGCTCCCTGGGTGCTGGTGAGCAGAACAGGCTGCTGGCCAGGGTAGCCACTGCATGCAAGGTGAAGGAGGGCACTTAGGAAGGGCTGATTTCATTTATAGACTTTCACGTCACTTCCTGCCTCACCACCTTGCTGGAACAATCTTGGAGGATAACCTAACCTGGAGTCTCTTCTCCTACTCTTAAATGGTTGATCAATAAACCCAGGAAGGAAGAAAAAACCATGCGGTTGAATTTCCTTAAAATATACATGTAGCCATGCCCAGCAGCCAGGGATTGAATTCAGTGCTCAGGAGACTGAGCAGCGTTTCCAGTTGCTTCCCTCCCACGGCGCTGCCTCTGCCCCCTTGCCCCTGAGCTGCCCTGCCTCTGGGATGTTGCACTTCTGCAGGGAACTGCAGTTTTTCTTCCAGGCTCTTGACACAACTTCTGTGTGGAACAGAAGGATTCAATTGCAGAAGAATTACCATTCTCCCCGATGCTTTTGGGATCATGCCTCTGAATGCACCTTCATCTGATTTGATGTGGATGACTACGAGATGATCTACCCTGCCCGTGTCTTGCAATCCTGCTGCAGATCACAGAGCACTGCCTGCTGCATAAACAGAGTGCCATGGCCTGGGGCAATATTATAATTGAATAGATATAACAGATTATTATCCATTTGATGTGCAGCATGGAGCTGCAGTACTCCCTATCCTATTCCAGCAGAGCGAGGCCAAGGACTCTTTCTAAAGCATCCAAAAAACCAGGAAATGTAAGCAAAAGGCTCTTGAAATAGTAATAATAACACAACATATCTCTAGGGCTGACAAGTGTGTTGAGTGCTGCAGTTTCACCCGTAATCTGTCATAAAGTCAGACAGTTCTATCAATGGGGAAATAAACAGTCGGGATAATAAAAGGTGAGTGCTGAATAGCAACCCTTCAGCTCCCTCCAGGCTTTATTAGGATAATTGATTTTGGAACATTAATAAGGATATTGATTAGCTTTAAGGAATTGAAACTCAGGGTGAGGGAGGGAGCTGGGGAGGAGGGAGCTGTTGCTCTTGGCTACAGACTCGTGGTGGATCAGGAGCCCTGGTATGAAGAGTTGATCATCTGTGCTGAGGGATTAACTTTTATCTTCAACATGAATTAGGACCATGATTTCTGCAAGTATGCCATCCACATCATGAGGACCTGAGAAATTACAGAGCAAGAGTGCTTCCAAGTGCCATGAGGCTTGTCTTATCAGTGGGACCCTCACAGGCAGTTTCCATTTCATGATTCAGCACTTCAGCAGAGCGATGGTTCAGCCACAATGGGGCTGGGGGGAAGGAAACTTAAGAGGGAGGTCTGTGTGGAGGAGGCTTCCATGCAGCAAGGAACTGATTAGATCAGGAGTGTAATCAGCTCCCTGAACCTGCAAAGTGAGGTTTCACTGATCAGTGAATTTCCAGGCTGAAAGAGAACTCTCATAAATATGGAATTTCACTTTCTTTCTTTTCAAGATCAAGTGGTTTGCACGATTATTTTTTCCTTGCAAATTCAAAGCCCTGACTTTCTGATACATTATAGAAGAAGATTGTTTCCAGCCACTGAGTGAACAAACTCATGGGCATCATGTTCACTCTCCCAGTGAAATAATAGCCTTGAGTAATGCTACAGCATGTGGCAAAATCAGAGCAAGCTTGCATTTTACATACTGTTGTGACTTAACAGAAGTGTCAGGTGGCATCTCAGGTTCTTGTTTTGATTGATTTAAAGATGAACCTGGACCTGAACATGGCTGCTGGCCAGGTTGCCTGTATCATATCTTGAACTTGCAAGTTGTTACATTAAATACCCTACAAAAGCATATGCACATGTTTAAAGCAGTTTCATATCACTGGAGACAATGTGGAATGAAAGAAATTCAGAGGTAGAAGCTGCCGGGGCCAGCTTTGTATCTCAAAATCTTCTAAACCAGTGTGCACACCAGAATTTGAACATCTTCTTTGCTGGGTCTCCTGAGACAGCAAGATACTAATTTTTGAGTGTGAACCTTTCAGTAGTTTCTTATTGATGCACAGATAATTTACAAGGTCCCACTGGAGCAACCAATGCCCCCAACAGAATCCTAACAGAGAAAAAAAGATCTCCTATTAACCTCAGGTATATCTGGACCCAAGAGCTTTTTAGGAAATGTCTGACAAATTACAAAATGCAAAGACAGCAAACAGCTGCCACCAAAGGTGCCTGTTTTTGAATTAAAATATTGTGTTTTCACCTTGTAGCCAATCTTCACACCACCCAGATGAACGGACCAAAGTTAATGGGAGTTATGCTCCAACTTCAGTCTTCTGGGGAGTTATTTCAGGACTTTCAGCATTTCCTCACAGAGCTCCACCTTCAATACCCTGCACAGCTGTGGGTGACCCTTGTGCTCTCTGACCATTCACAGGCAGGGCGATCTGAGGGTTTTTCTTGCTCCAGCATTCCCTTTATGCCCCAGGGATGCGGGAGATGCTTTTGTTCTGCTGCTGCATGCGGGCACGGAGAGCATCACTGGGGCAGGAGAGGCTCATGGCTCGTGGCTGGGCTGCTTTGTCTCTGCTTCTGAACGGCAGTCACGTCCAGGCAGCACGCACAAAGTAACTGATGTCCACATTTCTTTTCTTCCCTCAACTTGTCTTGTATCTTGGTCCCCAAAAGTAGATAGAGAGCAGAATATTTGGAAGAATGAGGCCATGGATAAAGATTATAATAGACAGGTAATTATAATAAAGAAAGAATTATTAGATAACTGGATAGATAACTGGATGGATAGATGTGGATAGAGATCTGATAGGGTTTTTTCTCTCTTGCAAAAGCCCTAAAATAAAGGAACTCTTGCACATACATAAATCATCTAGCTCTGGGATAGGAGCAAAGACAAGTTCCCATAGCAACAAGATCTATGCTGTAAAGCTGCGCTGCCCTTTGTTATGTATCATTGTGATATTTCTCTCAGACATGTCATTGGCAATTACCCACAGAAGGAGAGCTCAAATTGTGCAGGAGCCCAGCAGATCCACCTTACATTATTTTTCTGTAATTAATGAGATTATTGAATTTCCACACTAATAAAGCATGGCAAGGACTCTGAAACAACTCCTCTCTGAGCCAATTTCGGGTGATTCCTCGGTGCAGCACCTCCACCCTGCACACACACACCTCTGCACAGACCTTGGTGCGGAAGAAAAAGGAGAGCGGGAGCCTTCTGTAGAGCTCTCCTGTGCTGCTATGAGTCAGCCCGAGCAGCATTGACGTTTCTGTGTTGCCAGGAGGTGAAACCCTGTGTAAATGTTCCTAAAAGCAGTTTTCAAGCTATTCATCTTTGATAACATTGTTTCTTTATGAATGCTTGAGCTTCACTTAGCTGCCTATGCATCACTTTCTGACAGGTCTCCATCTATCCTGCTGCTTCCTGCATGCAGAAAGCTCCCTTTCACACAAAGAAGAGGCACTTGCTTGAGTCGATCCCTTTGGAAGCTTATTTTCCTGAAGTTTCCTTTCCAGAGGGCCCTATCCTGCCCTGGATGTCAGCAGACATCCCCTCGTGCAGTGGGGCAGGAAAGGAGGAGGACGTGACAGCACTGCCTGGCTGTGCTGCGCTGGGAGAGCCAGCTCAGGTCCTGCACAAATCAGGATGTCATCTGTGCATCGAGCCGCAGTGATTCTGTACATGCTGTTCAGCTCTTGAGGGACAGGGCTTCCCCGTCATCTCTCCTCTTCTCCCACCCTTTCTCTGCTAGTATTTTTTTGCCTTTAATTATTTTTTAATATCTGAGGAGAAAGAAATATGTGGCAGGAGACAATTTTAGAGTAAGTATTCAGGAGGGGACTCTCAGGGAAAAAAACCACAGTGGGGTCTGGTTCTTTTGTAATTGAGTGCACGGAGAAGGATGACCTTTGCCTTGTCGTGCCTCCTCTGGAAAGAGGGATCAGCATCCCCACGGGGCCAGCAGACCAACCCTGCATCCACTTGTAAACACTTTAAGATCTTCTAATGCTACATTGATAGATAGCGAGATGAAACGCAGAGGACTTGTGCCAGCATATTGGAGAGTATTGAAGAGTCATTACCTCATTTTGCAGCTGGTTTTTCTGCAGTAATGCCGTTGTGGGTCTTTTAGAGATGCTTCCTGCTATTCATCTCCTTCAAAGGTTTCCAACGTGCATCTGCCTTCTCGGCTCCTGGAAGCATTTTGAAATTCTCCCATGACATGTGCTTTTTGGAGGCAGAATGTTGCTAGGATCACCGAAAAGTCTTTTCTCTGCCTGTTCCCTTCCTTGCAATAACAATAATTTATTGGGAAGGTGCTTGTGAGGCCCTCGATCTCATGTGGGAGATGCAGGGAGACGAGGCCCCAAGGACTTGACATTCTCCATAGACGGTGGCAGTTCAGGCAGAAAGTGCAATGGACAGCTGGGGGATGATCTGTCTTGGAGCACAACAACTTATCTTCCCACAGTGAGCCTGCTGTGGCAGTTCCCCACCGCTCTCCCGCCAGAAGAGTTACTGTGCTGGGCTCTCAGAGAGCAGTTTCACAAAGAAATATTTTGCCTTTTTGCCTGTGGAGTGCTCCCTTCCCCTAAATGTGCTCCACATCATCCTCACAGAGCACTGTGGGGCTGAGCAACATAGCCAGCACATCCTGATCCTGCTCCTCATTCCTGTATTGCCCTTTTGGGCAAACATTTTTCTCCTCCTGCCTTTGCAGCTCTTCTTGTAGAGAAAACCCTGATTTTATTTTTTTTTAAGTGCTCTGAGTTCTAGCAGAGGAAAGCCCTGAAATGGCATTTACACCCACCTTTTACTTCACTAGCCTAATTTCTCTCCTGCTTCTGTTCAGGTTTCTTTCTACTCCTTTCTCTCTACCTACTCACCTACCCACCTATTGAGACTGTCTAATCTCTCTACGGCAATTCTCTCCATGTTTCCACGACCAAAGTGGTTATGTTCTCACGTTCAAATGTGTTCTCTCTTCAGACTCAATTGCAAGCCTGTCATTATTCCTCACAAGTTTTCCAGCTACCTGCACTCCTGATAACGATCAGATAAATATCTATGCCCAACATCTCACCATTCCTCTTGATGCAGTTTGCCAACTAATTGAAGAGCATCCTCTTTCCATGTGAATATATATTGAAAAGCTTGTCGAGTAACATAGCCAGGAGCAAACTGCTCTATCTATACTTTGGCTAAGCCTGCTTGTCCTGATTTATTGGCAAGTATCAGGATCAGAAGAACCAAGACTACTTTCTTTAAAGTTGAAAAGAAGTGTCAAATCGTGCTGCTTAAGAGCTGCATAATGTTGAATTTCTGCTGATATGACACAATGTCCTGGAAAATTGCGTAAAACATCTTAGAAACACAGAGTACAGCTTCCATTCACAGGGAACACCATCATGATGAATTGGCAAGTCATATCCTTAAGTTCACTGAAAGCAGATCTTCTTAAGGCTTCTCTCAAATTTCTAAGATTAATTGTTATCTTGCCCCATGCACATGCCTTTGTTAAACATGAGAACAAACAGCCTCGCTTGCAGACCCTCAGGAAACGCTGCCTGACCAAGGAAAACATTTTCTTGAGCATCTCACTGCAACTCTAGGCTTAAGACACTTGTGTTAGGAGGAAACTGTGTACAGCAAGAAAAGTTTAGAGCTTAACTAAACATTTAAGGAAGGTTAAGTATCAAACACATCCCAAAGAGAAAAAATGGGAGCACTAGCTTCCCCAGCCTACAATGAAATCTACTTCATAAACCCTCCTCTCAGGAAGAGAGGGATGTAGTTCAGCACTAAGGATCACCTAAACTCTGTTACTTCAGAAATAGTTTTTGTGGTTGTTATGTTCCTTGCATTTGAGGCCTGGGAGGGGAGCACAGTCTGCTGGGCTTGGAGATGGCAGCAGCCTTGTGGGCTGTGGCACAGCCTCCCTGCCCTCCTCCGCCTCTGCCCCGGTGAGGGAAGGGATGCTGCTGCAGCTCACTATTGCTCCTGCCTTCATGTTCAGCCTAAGGGGTCTGGTGTCAGCCTTGGGAATGCTCTGCACACACAGCAGCAGCATGCTCAGACTGCCCTAACTGCTCCTTCTCTTTAGCACAGAAATCCTCAGAGCCCAGCAGAATGTCTACATTAGTTGATGGCTTTCCATTACATCCCAATTTTTTAAAAATGTGCCAAACAATGAGACTAGAGTCAGAGAACCAGAGGACCATAAAATGGTTTGGTTTGGAAGATACCTTAAAAACCATCTCACTCCAATCCCCCTGCCATGGGTAAGGACACCTTCCACCAGACCAGGTTGCTTGAAGCCCCGTCCAACCTGGCCTTAGAATTCCTAAAGGGCTCATTGCCAGGCTGAGTTGACACAATAGGAAAAATCATTCTATCCAGAAATTGGTTTTTATCTCCCTTCCCTGAAAAAATCCATTCTATTAGCCACTGCTGGGATTGAATGCTGTATTAGGAGGACCTCGGGTCTGATCAGTACAACAGACTTTATGTTAAACAAAACATAAATTGAAATTAAAACAAGCCCTTTAACATGAGAGTCATTTGCTCTTGAGACCAGACTGGAGGGGAGCTCAGACCCAGCAGCCACCTCCTTCTGCCTTGCTCCATACAGAGACCCTCACTGGACAAATGATGGAAATGGTGCTTTGCCCAGTATCATCTTTTTTTAGCTTTGTTTCCAGTCTGGCTTAAAATCAAAATGGAAAACTACACCACTCTTTGCAAAAGAAAACATTCCCCAGGGATTCCTTTAGGATTAATTTAAACTTTCTGGATCAGCACTGTTTGTTTTGAAATTCATTGTTATTTTATGGACAACCTATTAGGTCATCTCAATTATGAAAATTGATCTAACTGAAAATTCATTTGGAGAAGAAAAATAAAAATCTGTAATTCCTAGTGTTAGCACTCATCACTTCCTCTTTTCTTTACTTAAAAACAAAAACCAATTTTCAACATTAGCATTCATCTCTTCATGTTTTCTTTGCTCCACAACTACATTTGGGCAAAAATTGGCATAATTCAGGACTGCATTTCAGTCTTGACATCATTTCAGTCTTGACAAATCTGCATTCTCAGTTTTAAGTGGTTTTGTCAAAGTTCCTCCAAACTGTTCCACCTTCAATTTACCTCTAGCCTTTACTGTTTTACCTCCTCCCTTGGCTCCTGCAAACTATTACTTCAAAAAGAAAACACAAACAGATGACAATTTTCTATGAACCTTTCTGTTCAGACCTTCTATTAACCTTTCCCTTTGTACATAAAAACACCAATAAAATATAATTTCCCCCCGGGATCCTGCAGAGATTTGTTCCTTTTTGACCTAATACACAGGTTTTAGCCCAAATGTGTTTCACTTACTGTTTACCTTTGTTTTCTTTTCTCTCTTCTCATCAGGCTGGCCAGAAAACCCCTGCAAATTCATCCAAATTATAAACACTTTTTGGCACATTTTGCCAATTGTCTTGTTAGTGTGTTTAGGCTGTTGTGTGAGGAGAAGGGAGCAAGAGCCTGTGAAAGAAGGAGCACGGTGAAATATTAGGCTGATAAGTGATAATGTACCCTCCAGGTACTGCAAGTGTAGAGATATTCTGACACACGGTGCTTCCTGCTCCTTGTTAATAAACTTGGCTTCCTGCTGAGCCTGGCTGAGTGTCTCTGACACAGCCTCCCCTCAGCCAGGAGCTTAATGGGGCCGTTTTCATGGGTAATCAGGCAGGCTGAGGCTGTGGACTCTGATGGCAGGTGGGCTCCCGGCTGGCCAAGCAGGATTTTAAGTGGGAAGGGGACAGAAGCTGTGCTAATGCAATGGCAGAGATGGACATGGCTGGGCAGGGGTCCCACAGGTTGGTGTGCGTTTGTTTCAGCAGGGATGGGATGGGTAAATCACCCTGCAATCAGAAATCAGCGTTTGGGAAAAAGTGAGAAACCAAACCTACAAAGCCCAGCCCTCCCCGCTGTGCTGGTCCCAGGGGCCCCTGCCCAAAGGGTCAGTCCAGCCCTCCTGGGCCAGGGTCGGGCACGCACTAAAGAAACCCTCTTCCCAAACCTGCCATGTGATGGTGTTTACATAGTTTACAAGTATTTCAGGAAAGATCTTTCTGGATGTGACATCCAAAACCAACTCCGACCCTGAAAGCCAAGAAGCACTAACATTTGTTTATTTTTACTGCCTGACACAACACTGAACCATGAAGCGAGCAAAGTTCTGCTGCTGAGTGTAAGGGCTCCCTAAACTCTGGGTTTGAAAATTTTGCCATATAGTGAAGATACAGTTCAAACATTGTTGCAGCAATATGCCCTGGTTTTGTGTTAATGAAGAAATTCAAGGTGTGCCACCAAGTGTGACATCATTCAACATCACTGTCCTTATCACATCAGTCTCCTCTTCATGATGACACTGGAACAACACAAAACTTCCCAAACTTTTTGTGTTGCTTTGCAACCCAGAGTACAGGAGGGTGAGAATCTGTTCTTGGATGTGCATTAGAAAATATTCATTGAATTGCAGATGTTTTTCAACAAAGAACCCACAAGTTGTATGTTTCTTCATTTATTCTACTTGTAATTTATCTCTTGCAGCTGGCTATCCATGGCCTGTTGTTTCTGCTCTCCGGTGGCCTGGCTAAATAAAGGGGTATTGGGAGAGCAGCCAACTCAGTCCTGCTCTGTATCCCACCTAAACCTGATTGTGAAATGAATGTATGAGTTGGGCTAGAATACATGAAGCTTTGGGGAGGATTTGCAAGTAACATTCAGATATTTGCAAATAGCAAATAATCTGATCCTGAGAATTGAAATAAGCCATCTCAGACCTTTCTTTTTCAAACAGAATCATGTTCTATAGTACAGGAGCAGGAGACTATTAATTTGATGATAGATTTTTTCTCCTAACCCAACTGGCTATAATCTTTTGCATCCCACAGGCCTTTTTTCCCGTCTTCTCCTTCTCCTTCCTGATCCAGCATGGGTCAGAACACCTTTCTAAAATGTAAAATGCTTTTTAGCTGTAATTCTTTCCATACGATTTCATATTTTAGAGATTAAGCCAGCATGTCCAATATGATTTCATCCCCAAGTCTGATTGCCACATTTCTATTCCCAGCATGCTGAGAGACAGGCCTCATGGTAACTGTGAGCTTTTTATTCTGGACACCTCATCTTTGATCTTCACAGCAGAGAGCATGAAGAGCTGCTCAGATAAATTCATGGGAAAACTGCTGAGCAGGACAGGGTATGTGGGGATACATGAGCCGTGGTGGTGCCAGCCCTGCTGTGGGACCACCAGCTTTCTCCTGCTCGGCAGCAACAGGGAGAAGGAACTGGACAATTACAAGGCCAGGCAAGCCCCCCACAGTGTCCGTGTTACCTAGAGAATCCTTGATTTTCCACAGTTTGGAGTCTCGGAGGTGGAAAGAGGACAGATTTTGAAGCCACTGCTACCAGCAGAAAATGGCATGGTGAGAATCATCTTTTTGCCTCTTTCAGAGTCTCTGTTCCCACCCTTCCCCTCCTGGCTGTGCAAGATCTCTGTAGGATCACAACCTTTTAAAAATAGCCCTGAAAGAAGATAATATTCAAGTATTTTGAATACCAGCCTTCAGACAGCAGTCAGCTTTCTGCCTGACCCTGGGGAAAGGGATAAATCTGTGCCTATGTGCCCAATCCATGAAATGGCTTGGTATTTCCTCACCTCCCTTCAGGGGCACTGTAGTGACAGTGTCTATTAATGACAATTGAGCTCCCAGATTCCATGGTAAGGGAAAGCCTGACCACTACAGGGCAGAGATAAGGGAGTAGAGTGAATACTGACAGATTTATTTCAGTTCAAACACACCATGTTAAACAGAAGGATGGCTGGAGGCACATGGGCAACACAGTCAGGAATATAAGTTTCAAGTAGAGTGTTTATATGGGTGAGGTGAGACCTCTGATGAAATTATACATCTGGTGCTGTCCTTCCACAGCATCAGCACAGGGTTAAGGAGGCAATGGCCTCTTAGATGACAAAGCACTGGAGTAGGAGCTGTGCACAGGGAGCACTTTATGCCCTAAAGTGATGACATTTTTTTACATGAATCTTCTAGAGGACTACCCAAAAAAAATGAGCAAAGTCCTTTAGGACATCAGCAGTTTCCCTTCATGCAAGTCTTCATTCTCAATTGCTATAAGGATAAATTTGACCTTGAGAGAGAGAGTTTTTCTACGCAAAGCTTGGAAGATGACAGAGAGGTCTATTACAGTTGCATGAGCTTGATTCTGAGTAAACAAACCACATGGATTTACATCCTTTGTTCTGCTTAACCACAGCTGAGGACCCTTCAGTGGTGATGTCGGATCACTTCAAGTATTTGGTATCATCTTAATCTCTCCTGCCTCCCCTTGTGCTATGTCTTTGTCGATATTCAGTCCTAAGAGCAGACAGCACAACTGTAAACACTTTTATTGCACCCTTGAATCCCACATTTTCCCTCCTCATATCTCCTTTTACTGCGTGGCACCTGTGTTTTGTTTTCATTTCCTCACCAATAAAGCCTTAATTTCATTCAAGGGGGGGGAGCTCATGACACTAAGCTCCAAGTTTTCTGGCAAAAGCCACAGAGGGAACAGAGGCAGCCTGGATGGGTGCAATGCCTTCACCCCATGCAGGCAGGGAAAGAATCCATATGAAGTTTTATCTGCTGACGTCTACAGTGTGTTTTCCACCCTCAGAAAGGGTGTCATCAGTTTTGGGTGGCTTTTATGGAGTGATCCTATTGTTCTAGGGTGTTGAGCTGCAGTTTATGTATCTTGGGGTGGGGAGGAAGAGTCCAAAGACCTCTGCTTGAAAAGTAGTCAGGATCCCCAAAGTAAGAATGGCTGAAAAATCACTGTCTAATTGAATCCCAAATTATGGTCTTGGCACTGGAAAGAAATCCTTGGTCATGCCAGTCCCCATCATAAAGCAACTGAATCTCCAAAATAGTGTTATTGGTTAACTATCTGAAGAACTGTAACTAGTCTGAAAAAATGCTGGTCTTCCATGTGGAAACTGTGGGCTTTTATTTTCAGTTGTGCTTCTCTCTTGGTCAGCAAAGAAAGGAGCAGCACTTCAGACTGACAGCTTCTGTGGAGAGAAAGTCCTGGAGAGTTTGAGGTACTAAAGAAAGGCGAAAAAAAAATAGCCATAACCTAAATTCCAGGCAAGGAAGGTTTCCACAGAAGTGGAAAAGTTGCAATGAAAAGCCCTTTTGCTCACTTTGCAGCCTGGCGTAGAGGACAAAAGGTGCTCTCGAACAAAACCCCGACTGACACCTGATGGTTCAGATGGTATCAAGGGCTTTGCCTCCTCTGCTGCAGCAGCTCCGACCCCGAGGGCTGTGCTGGGCTCAGGGGTGTGGGATCCGTGGTGTACACATCCTCACGGACTCATGGCTGGGGATGCTGCTTGCTGTGCTCACAGTTTCCTTCAATGCCTTCTCAAGGCACATGGAAGTTTTAATCCCCATGTTCTCACATGCTCCCAGTGCCACACTAGAGCATGTCTCTTGACAGTTGGAGTTACCCTGGGGATTTACTGATCTTAAGAGAACATACAGTAAGAAGATTAAGGTATATATGCATCCTATAGAGAAGGACCTGGAGATGCATAAATGGGGAATACAGTGAGTCCAGGTGAGGAGAGCTGCCAAAATAACTTCCTAGGCTCCAGCTAGGAACCAAATCCAAACAGGACGTGACACTGAGGGGCTGTGCCAGTACTGCAAAAGTGCATGAGAGATTTCTGCCACCCTGCTGCAAACTCGCACCTTGATCAGCCTTGACTTTTAATGAGCCAGGCCAGCAACACATATAACCTGTTTTGTCTTAAACATTCCTCCAGTGCCTTTTAAATGATGGTATTTACTGGGCTCCTGAGCTCCAAACATGCAAACATGGGTCACTTAATTAACTGCATGTCCTCCCAACACCTCGTACTAATGTGTCGGCATCAGGCTATGTTTCAGTATTTTTAAAGGCTGCAGGCTATCACCGAGGGCAAGTGACACTGATTGCCAGCAATACACTCCACCACATTCGAGCAGCTTTCCAGTAGCTTTTCCAGTTTCCTAGCAACAAGGCCAGACTTAAAAGTCTTTCTTAACAAGCTGTTTGTCCAGAATATGCACTTATCTTCGCATTGCAAACAGCGAATGATCTCCCAGGCCAGTTGATTATTAATAGAGGGAAATGTGATGGAAAAGCTTATTTCAGGATGGACTACCCCTGCAAATTAGTTAAGTAATCAAATATTTGTCAGTGTGGAGAGGGACACGTGGATTAGAGAGGGACACAGATGCCCTAATTTGAAAGCTTGGTCTTTCTCTGTTCTGCTGGGCTTTTATAACAAGATTCAGGGTTGTTTCTGTGGAGTTTTCTCATGGTCTCAGGTGAGATGCTGTGTCCTCTGACTCCCCTGGAGTTTGGGGTATAGCACAAGAACACAGCAAGTGAGGAACACATACATGTAAGAGTGAGGAAACAGCCTTGGGATTTAAAGTGCATCCGAGAATTAACTGTTTTATTTCTCTGTTTACTTTTTCAGAGCTGACTTACACAGCTAATTAGCTTCTTTTCCTCCTCCTCCTTTTTTTTCAGAAGCCCAACTGCCATATTTTTTTTTTTCCTGGCAAATGGATGTGTTGAAAGACAGCCCTCCTCCACACAGATACATTTTTTTCACTACATCCACCTAACCATGATACACTCTGGATGATACATGTAGCTCTGCCCCTCAAGCAATCATTTCCTTTTATGGCTCTGAAGGGACAAAACCAGGTGACAGGCTGAGAAAGTTAAATGCTGAAAGTTTCCAAGACATATTCTTGAGAAGTTGTGCCAACAATCAGAAACATAGAGAAGTAGAAAAGAGAGGGCTAGAGAGTGACACTCGACCATCTGCTGGTATTGGGAAAGAATTAACACTGAGTAGATATAATAGGAACCTTTTCAGAGGCTCTGAGAGGGCACAAGTGGCAGCAGCATGCCAGAATAAACAGAGGTGCACACTGGCTGAGGAGTGGGACATCCTTCTGTCTGGCAGCCCAAATCCTGAATTCCTTGTACCCTACTCCCCCACTGCTGAAGTGTGCAGTGCTGGAAGTCAGAAAGGATTAAAGCCATTAGGATTCACCCATATAAGAAGATATAATGCCTGGACAGCAGACAGAGATGTATTAGAAAGAGTTGGCTTGCACTGCTTTTGCACTGCCTAGCACCAGAATAACTCTTTTCACTTTAATGCACTTATTGCCATTGATTTATTCAGGCGTGAGAGGAGTTGAGCCTACCAAGCTCAAGTTGACTGTATGGTTCTGCCAGGAAAAGTGGTAAAACCCCTTAAATCTACAGGAATATATATATTTATGTGTATCTGTCAACGTGCATTTAATTTTTTTGTTTAAAGATATTCCTATTGTCCTTCTTGGGCTCCCTCTTAGAAAGGAGTAGCACTTGGAGGTGGTCTCTGATGACTGAAGGAGTGTGATTGTGTCAACCTTAGGTACAGACAGATAACTTTTAGATGAATCACGTAGAACAAGGCAAAGTCCTCCTGTGGTTGAATGGTTAAGTCTTGTTTCCTGAAAAACAGTACCCAGCTGCCTAGCAGTGGGAAAACAGCCAACAGATAAGAACAGGAGTATTCTAAGCGAAGGTGATACAATGCAGAGCCCTTTGTTACTGACTAAAGCAAGCAGAAGATAATTCCCCCGCTTTCTGGGTTTTCCACTGGTTTTCTGTAACTCTAGGCATTGACTCTACTCTGCAGGTTCTCATTTCTCTCCCCTGACAGTAAAGGCAGCCAGGCTGAGGAGGCATTTCTAGGCTGCTTGCATACAATTTGGGGGATTATGACTTTTAAAATTAAAACAAGAGGCAGAAAAGCACTTAATGAGATTTAATCAGAACAAGAAGGGAGAAGAAAGACAAAATCTCCCTTACCTCATATGTGAATTTCTTTTTCCTTGAAATAAAAGAGCAGGATGTTCTGAGGAAGTTTACATCCCAGAACTGAAGTCTGGACAGTCCTTGAACAGCAAGTGATGGCAGAGTCAAGATCCAAAGGCAGCTGTGTTTTGAGCTTGTCTCAGTACTTTGGAAACATCTGCATTCTTTATCAACATCCATAACCAGTAAAAAGATGAAGCAGTATTTCTGCAGCTGCAGTAGAGTGATGTAACTAGCATACACTGAATTTTATTTCAAGTTTTGGCTACCTCTCATGCAAGGGCAGTGGGGGATATTGTGGATGGCTAACACACAAAAACGTGGAGGGTTTCTGGAGTGGTGACAACTGAGTTTTTCATGTTCCACACGTCAGAGACAGTAAAGAGACTGAGAAAAAGAAAGTCCCTCACATAGGTACCCATCTGCAGTGGGAACCCATCCCTGGAGTTGAGTGGTAAAGAGTAAAGAATGAGGCTGTTAGTGTACGTGTGGAACAGAGGAACTCTTGAGCATATACTCCAGATAAAATTAGAACAAACCCAAATACTGTGTCTAAACTTGATCCGGGACTGATTGCTGTGATCAGAAAATACATGATTGAGCATTAAGAGTCTGCCTGATTTTCACACAGTCAGGTGTGGGTTGTCTATGCTGAAATACTAAAAGGAGGGTTTGATCCCATGCTATTTCCTTCCTTGAGGCCAGGGAGATAGCCATACCACATGCTATGCTCTTCTAAGCCATTAACCTTTTGAAGTTTGCCCATGCTGATCTATCTCTCCGTCACAAAAAAAAAGCTAGAAACACCCTAGTGCTTGGCACTCCAGTGATCCCCTTGATAAAGATAATTTCTCATTTTATGAAGGCATTTATTTAGGTGTCTGCTAATACAAAAATGGGACAATCATCTCTATATTGTGGATTGCTTTGATGAGACTTTAAAGGACTTCTCCGAGCTCTCCAAAGACCACTTGTAATGAATATTACAGTCCAATTCAGTATGAGATTTCTCCACAAGCCAGAAAAATAATCTTTGCCCAGTTTATTAGACAGACGGAAGACTCATTTGATTAGTATTACAAAGCACTGTTCCTCTACTTTTCAGGGCAGGATGGCTTAAACTACTATGGGCACGTCCTTGAAGAGCGAGAAACGTAGCACAGGACCAAACACGTGTGGTTCCTGTGCCTAAATGGGAGACTCTGATCAATGGTTCTGCACACTGCTAACGAGGCACCTCATCAGCTGCACGCAGGAATATTTCCCCAGCGGCCGGGTGCCCCTGTGGTGGTGATGGTGTGCCAAAGCCCAGCAGTGGCTGGTGAGCTCTGGACCGTCCTGACATCCACGTTCCCCCTTATTGCCAAAGCAGTTTACATGCCTGAGCAGTCACCATGGAGGGATATTAACGTGCGGCACTGCCTCCTGCGCTGCCAGCCTCAGACACTGCTGCAGGTGGGAGCACAGCCCTGTGTAGCTCCTCACCCCGAGGGTGCCGCTCCTCCCTCCCCTCACCCCGAGGGTGCCGCTCCTCCCTCCCCTCACGCCGAGGGTGCCGCTCCTCCCTCCCCTCGCCCCTGAGGGTGCCGCTCTCCCTCTCCTCACCCCTGAGGGTGCCGCTCCTCCCTCCCCTCGCCCCTGAGGGTGCCGCTCTCCCTCTCCTCACCCCGAGGGTGCCGCTCTCCCTCCCCTCACCCCGAGGGTGCTGCTGGGCCTCTCCTCCCCAGCCCCTGCTGCAGCGCTGGAGCTTTCGGTCCTGAGAATACAATTGTGCCGGGAGTGAGAGAGTTCCCCAGCCTAACTCTGATGTTCTGGGAAGATGGATGTGTGCTTATTTTCAGAGGTTCACTACTTGAATGGTGAATCAGGTCTGATCTAGACTCTGGTGCTCTACAGCTCCTGATAGGACTTGGCAAAGTAATACAGAGGAGCCCACGCTGCCCATTGATTGAATTGCAGTCTGACCTCACCTGCCTCTTCCCTGGTGAGACTTTTGTTCATCTTTTTGTGTTCAGTATTAGCCTCCTCTGATAGCCCCTGTTCCAGTCTGCCAGCAGTATTTATTACCTTTTCCACAGTATGGCTGTTTTCAGTTTTCTTACATTTCCAATTATACTGCACAGTTTCCATTGATCTGTTTTCTGTTAGCATGAAAATCAGAGCTGTGATCTATATAATTTAAGACTCTACCTTCATTAACCTTCCTTTTGTTTTTAAGGCAGACTATTTAAATTGATCTTTATTAAATAAAATTACAGGAGCTATCAATCCTCATGCTTCACGGTATAAGTTGATCAGTGGCTAACTCAGGAAGTAATTGCCAGAGCACCTCTTTGTTAAGATACTGGACAATTAGATGTGTTTCAGCAGTTTTTTTCTTTCCAAGGAGTCTATAGCCTCCATAAGGGACAGTGTTCTGCACTCACAGAATTGCTGGTAAATTTTGATGTAGAATAAGAGAACAAGTGGATGGGATGGACTCTTGCCATAGCAGCTCATCTCTCAGCTGCCACAGCGGTTAACACCTCTCTGCTGATGCCTTTCCAGGGCCAGATCCTTTGCTGATATGCAACAGCACAGAGCTACTGACCTTACATGATACAAAGATCCTCAGCTTGCCTAATTCAGCACAATTTGAGTGGTCACTACCTGTTACTTTGCCCTCTCCTGTGCAAAAAAGAGCTGGGGGTGTGAATGATGAGCTTATTTATGAAAAGCACCATTCTCATCCCATTTCTCCAACTGCAAGCTGCAGCTTCTGACTGTTGTGGTGATACTTCAGTTTTGCACCAAATCAGAATCCTGTACCATCCAGGGAAACTAAAAAGCTCAAGCGTGGGGTGTCTGCACTCTCTCAGATATCTCCTCCCTTGCTGTGGTTCTATGTATCCTAGCTTCCTAAACTGACTTTTCACATTATCTAAACATATTTAGACACAAGATTTTACAATTACAGGAAAGTTGCTTTCAACATCCTCCTACTCTCACTCAGATCCTTTCTCTTTCACTCTCATGTTCTTATCATATTTAAGAATTCTGCGCAAATGAGCATTAATGAACCAATTTAAAATTATTTTTCTATGAGCAATTTCAGCTGCAAGACGCTTGATTATGTGAATCCAAATGATGTGGGTGGGGGGAGGGAGAGCACAGAACGTGTCTTTGCTGCAGCAACCCGTGACCAGTTTCAGAGCAGGAGCAGGTATGTGCAGGAGGGCTGAGCTGCCACCTGAATGCTGTCTGCACAGCAGAGCGTGGAGACGATGGTGCAGGGCTGTCAGGGAAACACACAGTCGCAGCCAGGGCAAACAAAATCTTTTCCTTCCTCCCTGTGTCTCTCTCCTGAAGCCCTCCCCTGCACTGCCTCTTGCAGGACCCTGGTATCTGCAAGCCCACCTCCCTCCTTTGGCAGGGAAAGCAGTGCTCGGGTTTGTGGGGTGTGGTCCCTGCGGAGGAAAAGGTGGAGGCACAGGAAGGGTTGGTGGATTTGTGTCACTGCACACAAGGTGCATCAATCCAGGGTGGGAAGAGATTTAACAGCTGTGTCTGTAAGGCACAGTAGCATGTAGGGACTGGTAATATCTTAAAACCTTGTGTGCAGCAGCTGTGCACACGAATATATTGTTTTTCAATCCCAGGTACATTCTTGTACTTTAGCTCTATAAATTATAAACTTAATTTGGAAAGGAGTTATTCAGTATTGCAATAAAATGTGACAGCTTTGTTCCTTTCCTTCTTCCTGAAGCATGAGCAGGGAAGAGAAGCTGTTCTGGTGCAGAAACCAACAACCACAAGTCAAACCACAAGAGTTCCAAGGGCTCAGCCCACCTCCTGTGGAAGCTGGGCACCAAATGGGATCCAACCCACAGCAGCTGAATCATGGCTCCAAACACCTCTGAGAAGGAAGGTCTCAGGTTCTTTCCTAGTTTGGGGTGGTTTCCCATTTGCTTTCCAGCTTGAGGATAGGTTTTAGTAGAGCAGGCATTGCTGACTTTGGGCTTTGATCACTCTGCAAGGGAGGGCTGTCTGGTGGGTGCAGAAAAGGCACTGATTTCAAAACTCCATGTTTTTTTCCTCCAGCTCTGCTATTGACTTTCTCTCTGACCTTGGGCACATCAATTCTTCCACTGAAGTAAGTGGGAACTCAATTGCATTTTACATTTATGAGTCAGATTCTCTTTCTGCAAAATGAGGATCATAACACTTAACTACCTCTCAGAAGTGCTCTGAGGCCTAACAACAAATTAATGTTTAAGATCCTTGGATCTTTTTAAAGAAAATTCCAGTGAAAAATGTCAATTTGTTGAAACTGAAAAGTTCTGCAGATGAGGATTGTTTTCAATGCATTTCTTAGCTTGGGAAAAAAAAGAGATTTAAAGCATACTTTTGAAATGGATTAAATGCCCTGTTTCAGCATTTTGAAAGTGAAACATTTTTGGTTTTCATTTTGAAATTACTTTCCATTTATTTTTTTCATTATATTATGTGCTATAAATATGACACAAAATCAAGGAAAATTGAGGCATGACATCTCTGTTTGTTAAAAGTGAACTGCTTTGAACTACCTGGAAGGGTATTACTTTTTTAATTTCCACCGCAGAGAACTCTGACATCTCCTGGATTTGCTCTGACTGAGTGTCTGGCACAATTTCAAAATCCACCAGGAAATGGGATTTTTGTCCTCCTCAGAACCCATGAGGGCATGAAATCTGTGACACTGCACCCAATGTCACATGGGGCTGCTGTCCTGAGGAACTCTTCTGCCAAAGTGAAAATACCAAATCAGAGAGATGCAAGGCCTGGGGAAGAAGATAAAGGACATGGTCCAAAGATGCCCAGTCATATGTAGCTGTGCCCACTGGACACCATTTCCACAAACCTGCAGGTGTTTAAGTATTGGAGCGGGTGACCTTCAATTCCTGCTGAGTTTCTGTTGTGGGAAAATTTTAAATTCTGTCAGATGTTTGTAGGAAAGGCATCAGTAAAGCTGACCCTGCATTAACAGTGAGCACAGATGAACAGCACAAGTTCTCCTTCAGCCCTGCATGCTGATGCCATTACTTGCTTGGGCAATGTGGTGCTGGTACCAGAAGGCCCCTGGGAACACAGAGGGACCACGGTACGGAGAAAGGCAGGAGGAGGGATGGGAAACTGAGTTTCAAAATGACCCATACAAAAATGAAAGATAAGCAGAAGGGGAGCTGGCTGGACTCACAAGGCATATCAGCCAAGGGAGAAAGGACATGACTCCTGAGGGGTCCAAACACAACAAATTCTAAAAGCAAAACTAAATTCAGCTGAAACATTTGTCCATAATGGCCCTTGCACATTGCACGTATAATAAACTCTAAAAGAAATCAACTACTAAGAGTTATGCTTCTCACAATGAAAGTTTGTTCTCAAGTCCTTTGCTTTTTACCCAAGCAAAAACATCCCAATTCTTACTCATTTGTATCCCAAGCATAGTTTTAATGCGGTCCCCCTTCCGTGTTCATTTGCTTCCCCTCCTGTTCCAGCAGCAGAGGTGCCATGAGCATTCACCAGGCAGGATCAAACCGGGGCTGGGTGTGTCCCTCCGATGGGAGCTGTCCCAGGCAGGACACGGGGACGTTCACCACTGATCCAGCAGAGTTCAGGGGAGTTGGACAAGGACCAAGCTGCAAATTAGGCCTCATCTTTTGTGACGCCAGCTGCCAAACATCTTAATGGCAAGCCTTCCACTTTATCCTCGATTACAAGGGATGGAAAACATTGCCTGAGAGATGTGGCATGAGGTGGAAAAGGTGCAGCTCCATCTCTCCTGCCCCAGCCTTCCTCTGTGTGTTCGTTGAACTCAGTAATGTTGTACCAAACATTGCACACAAGTGCTGTGGCCACAGGCGTGTGACAAGGATCTCCTTGTATTGTAAAGGTCGCTGGGCACTTGCAAACTGATTTCAGCCGGGTGAAATGGATCCTGTGTTTGCACTGTGGTGTTTTCCAATGCCCACACAGAGCCAGCACTGTAGTCAGCAGGACAGAATGCCTGTGTCACCACTGCCCTCTCACCCCAGAGACAGCGTGTCTCCGTGCCCTGTGACCTTCCTTACTATGACTCTCCTGGTGATCAGATTAAAGGGAACAAGGTGATCTGAGCCCTATCTCTGCTGACACTCGGAATTCCCACTATTTATCAGCTTCTCTGTAAAAGGATTTCAGATTGCATTTCCGTATCTAGCATATGGAGACTTTCATTTATGTGACAGGTTGATTCTTTTATCAAGGCGTTTATAAGGATTTACAGTACCAGTGCACTCCTCATGCAGCACAGGATTTCTCACACAACAAACACTGGCAGAGGGACGGGATGTCCTCAGAGCAGTTTTTCCTTCTCTTTCCTGTCCCACCTTTCTTAGGCTTTGCAAAAGCAGGTCAGTACAACAAAGGCTGTGAAGACACTAATGCTCTTCCCAAGCATTTTCTGCAGGGATGAGTGATGATGGATGCAGGCCCATTAAAAGAGCCAAGTACATGAAGCTCTTCTGTCCTTGTGAGATGGGGATACAGGCAGCCAGAAATCCCCTGCCAGCAGGTGAACAGCGATAGGCAAAGGAAGAGGAGAGAGGCGCTGAACCCTGCAGGAGATCTGCAGAGAGGAGACAGATACTGGATTTGCAAAACAAAATCCTCCAGGACAGAGCCTGCAGGGCAGGGATTTCTCCTTTTTGACAGCCTACAGTGAATGAAGCACAAAATAGCCTGCTGTCTCTGCAGACAGCAAGGATATTTGGAGATGTCAAACTGTAGTACAGAGGATGCACAAGAGGAATGGAGACACAGCTAACTACCTCCCAGGCTTCTCATTTCTTGTTCCAAGTGGGAGATCCTGGAATCATGCAAGCTTTTCTTGCATTCCTGCTGGAATCAAAAATACAGCTTTCTTTCTGCTTTGGGACAGCAGATGGAAATAAAGCTTATTTGGTCTTTGTTATCTGTCCTTGCTTCAGGTTCAAAATTGCCTGGATTTAAAGCCCACGTATTTTCTGTCCTAGCAAGGGACCGGGGAATATCAGTGGACACAGCCAGGCATAAAGTCCAGTTTTGCATTTCTAAACTCCACATAGAAGCAGTTTCTCAGATTCTTTCAGGGGTTTATAAGGACAGGTTATTTCTGCTGCATAGTTGATGATTTGCCTAATATAGCTCCAGTCTCATACTGAGATTTGCTTTCTGATTTGACTTTGATTTGACAGTTGCATTTGGTAGTCTACAATGATCAATAACACGTTAGCTTTGGTAATACAGTTTCTTGATTTTTAGTTCAAGTTGGTTAAGTGCCTTGATAGAATCTGTAAAGTGCCCAGAGGCCCATTAGGCTCAGTTAGGATTCCAAGAACAGCTCTTCAAGCAGAGGCTGATCTAAAACTGCCCTGCTCCCTGCCCAGCTGACCACCTGGGGAGAACAGGGTGCTGCTTCTTGGCAGCAAACCCTGTCACAGTCCTGCCCTTTCCATGTTCACGGGCCTGTCCTTGTGCAGACACTCAGTGAACTGGTTAAGAAAAGCAAATCACCAGAAACAAAAATCAAAATAAGTGTTTTTGCACCAGTTTAGGTCACCAAAGTGGCTGAGAGCTTCTGGCATGCTGGTTCCAGGGGCAGAGCAGCATCAAAGCTGGGAGCATTTAGAGAACCAGCTATAGTGCTCTACCAGCAGAGAAAGTTGCTCAAGGAAAATTACAGTGCTGCACTAACTATCTATTTGGCTTTTCTCATTAAACATTAAAAGTGTCTTCAGCTGTTTTACCATCACCTGATATTGCCACTTGAATTGTGAATGGCCGCATCTACTTGGAGCTTAATGAGTTTTAATTAATTTATAGCCACACCTTACTTCCCTGGTATTATTTTGCCTGTAGATGCATATGTTATCCGTAGTCTCTCCTTCAGCTTGAAGGGGCAAAAGGTACTTTGAAGTGATAAATAAGAGTCTGAGCAAAGCTGGGGTTGGGATGAGGGGGAAAGATTATACAGTGAGGGCTTGGTCAGAGCACCCACTAGAACTAGCACTGCCTTGACAGAGCAAGCAGTAAATGGGCTGCAAAGAAGGGTCTCATCCTTGGTCTGCACAGGGCAGAGCAACACAGAGAGGGGAGCTCATGCTGCCTGCACAGAGCCCCTTCTGACACTGCAAACTGAGGAGATCTGTGCTCTTGAAGGTGAATGGTCTGAGCCTCCTGCTCTGCCCATGTACTGCCAAACAGACAGGAAAAGAAAGTGGGGACAGGGGGGTGCTTCAGGGTGTTTGAGAAGGAGCAGCACAGAAAAGGCTGTGAAGAGTTTGGTTTAAACCCACTAGCATTGAAAAAACTTGCAGCCAAGTGCCAGCCATCCAATATGCAGGCACAGTTGGATAATGTTAAGGGTGATGGCTAGCTGCAAACAGATTCTGGGTGCTTGTTATTTTGCTGAGAATTTCCATGCTTTTTGGAGAGTTTAAATCAGAACTTTAATGGGCTTTTGATGTTGTTTTAGTTTGGTGAATAGTTTCCCGTTGTATCTGCTTATTCAGTGAAATAGCGAGGAAGCGCTGTTACAGTGGAAGATGACAAGAGACTATAGAAGCCTATCTCAGCTGCATTTGCACAGCAGAAGCCTTTAAAAATCACTGTGCTATGAACAAGACATTTCCATATTTCACGGCTATTTTTGCTGGATGCCTAAAGTTGATGATACAGCAAAAAAAATTTGAATGAAGGGAGAAGAGAAAAAAGTCCTTCTGCTGTTCCTTTCTTTCCCACAATTTGCATCTCAGCCATGTTGCTTGGCAAAGCCAACAAAGCAAAGTATGTTGTGGCTGTAAAATGATAAGCACATGGGCTATGCTGAGGATGATTTCTCCCTGGTATTTGGTTAGGAAAACGGGGATTAATTTTGAAGTTGACTCTTCTAGACTCCTTTTTTTGCTTTGCTGCTCCATTTTTTTCCCCAAAAAACTTGTAAGGGCAGCTGTGTCTTTTGGGAAAAGAAGGTCAGAGGAATTCAGGGACATTGATTTTCAATGTGTGCTCCCACTTAAACTTATGGCAACAGAGAAATGAACCCTCTGTATGCCTCGATAGCCATCACCCCCAATACTCTGCTTACTTATCCAAGCCTGCAGAAATATACCAGGCTCTATAGTTTTCATGGTGTAAGAAAGAATGCACAGAAAAAGTCAATAATAGGCAGGGGCAATCCTGCTAAGTGCTGCTTGGTGAGTCTGTGGGACATGGCACTAGACTGAGGAAGCTATAAATAAGAAAAGGAAAACTGAAATGGAACTTCAAGGAAAGTTTCCTGCTGTATTAGTCTGTTGTATTTCCAGAGAGGCTGCTCAGGACTCTGGGATATTATGTTCTTCTATGATGCTGTGCCCAAAATTATTGGTTGCTTTTCAAAGCTCCTAGCTAATTATCATCTGTGACCATTTCTTGGGCCCCTTCCATGTGTTTGACAGCCTCTGTCCCACTGTGAAAGGCACAGTGTATACTGAAATGCTCTAATAAAATTGCATGTTCCTCTGCAATTAGCTCAGTTCTTATGGCATTGCTAAACAAGACGGGCTTGGGGTATTTTTTTTTTTCCAAAGAAGGATTTGAAAAGACCTTGTGGACTGCAAATAGGAGACCAGTTTGGGAATGATGGAAAAAGATCCCATCCATGCCCAGGACCAGTGGAAACTCCCACTGTGCTGGGTGTTTTGAGCTTGCTCTGTGACTACCCGGTCATTTGGCACATAGCCCAGTAGCCCAAAGGCCTTCCTTGTGCACCACAAAGTGCAAATGCCAACTTTAAAGGTCTTTTTAATCCAGATGTAGTGAAAAATCTTGTCCTTCAGCAGCCATGAAGGGGATGAGGTTTTTCCTTTAGATCTGCAGACCAACTAAAAGCAGAGACCTGCAGTTTTCTTTCACTAAAGGATTGAAGTTTGTCTAGTCTGACATTATTACAGTGACCACAGGCAGCCCTGGGCTGGATAAGGGACTGCCAGTAGGGGCATAGGTTTAAATGGCAGGTTGAGATGTCAGAATAAGGAAAGCTGTTTCATCCAAAACCTTGGACTATGGGGCTCAGGCATGTCTCACACACCCCATGGAGGAACTGAGGTGGAGACCACAGCTCAGGGCTGGCAGTCAGAAAGTCAGCCAGATTGTCCCAAGTTACTGAACATCTCTATTGCTCACTCTCTCCATCCATAAAACAGGATTATAACACTTGTCTCAGATGGGTGTGTGAGGATCTGCGGCTGCAGTAAACCTTGCGGCTGTTGGCTGGAGTACACCATACCAACACTCACTGTTGTTACTAGGGAATAATTCTTTGCATATGACCCAAACAAACTGAAAGGGATTTTAGAAGGTGGCTCCGTGCCATAGAAATTACGGTGATGCTGGCTCTGGATAAGTAAATGGTTTGAACAAGTCTATCCTCTACTGAAGGCTGAAACACAGAAAAAGCCCATTTGATTGGTTTTTAATAGTGGGAAGATCACATAATTTTTTTCTTCATATGCTTTTGGCTCTGGGAGCAGTGAAAAAGCATTAGAAGTACTCAAAACACTGGAAAAGCAAAGAGAACAGCTAACATTAATCTGACCCTCAACAGAATAGTGCAAATGGAGGCTGCTTTCATCAGATTTCTACCATGTTCATAGGAGAACTGGGAGCAATTCTAGAAATAAAATCCAAAATATGGGATCTATTGCAGATTGCATCTGCTGAAATACCTGCAGGAGTCAGCAACTCCTCCTGCAGACTGGAGTTTGTGGAAACAACTAAAACTTTCCAACAAGTAAAACTTTCCTGGCTTTGACTCTGTTTAGGTCAAAATTTGGGGAATTACTGGAGTTTCCCCAGGCTAATAGCAAAAATCAAGGGATGTAAAACTCATATGAAACACAACTGCAAATAGGGTCATACTCTAACACAGATGCGTCTGGCACTAGAAGAAAATCCAAACCCACTGAAATCTTTCCCTTCACAATCCCTATTTCAATTCAAGCCTCTCATGAGGCTAAAAGAGGTGAAATTTAAAATTAGGTCAGAGCTCTGAACTCCCGTTAGAGACAGTGAGGTTGCTGTGGTTGTTACCAGAATAAAGTCTTAAGCTGCAATCATTGCTTACTCCGAGAGGAGCTGGGCCCCCGTGCTCCAGCAAGGATTCACTGCCCCAGGATGGCCATGGTATAAGGTTTAATCAGGTTAGCTGGGTTTTCTTTCTTGATTTCACAGCCTCCATTCAGCCCACCAGATTATAAACTTTCAACATGTAATTGAACCTGCTGCTAGGAGCCAGTTGTGTTACAGTGAGCTCTAAAAGGGGGAATGGCAAGGGCTAAAGTTTTCATTCAACGAATGCTATTTCTATGCGCAGAAATCAATTCAATTGACATCAGTTGAGCTTTAATGCTGAATTAAAGAGCTGCCAGGTTTCCCCCATGGGGCTTTTACAGTCCGGGTTTTATGAATTCATTAAAATGCACACACAAACTTTTAGGGAAATAGCATTACACTGTAATAAGAGCTACAAATCGACCATATTCCTCTGAGAGAGAAGTCTAATTTGAGTTGCCTAGTTGGCAAAATTGTTTTCCATCGCTTTGCATTTATTAACAGAGGGTGTCATATTTTCCCTTGTTTCCATTTTGGTTTCTAGCTGTTTGCTTAGAAGGGCAAAGCATCATGTTTAGAAATATCAAGGGGAGATGAAGTCTTTCAATAGCAGGTGCCCACTTGGGAAGCTGTAGTGCAGCTGAGGCAAACCATGCTTCAGGACAGCCAGGATAGTTGGGCTGGCAGTCTGAACAACTCAGTGGACACTTCTAGATTGATGGTCTCTGTCAACGGGAAGTTGGAGCCCCTCAGTCTAGGATGGAGGAGATCAGCAGGATGTCCACAAAGACATCTGTGCTGAAGGAGAAACCAGCTTCAGTGAGAGCTGAAACTCGATCTCAGGCCAGTGGATCAGTGAGAGAGCCAGACATTTTAGAAGAATGTCTGGAGTTTCAGTGACCAGATGAAGGTCACTGAAATTAATCTCACCAAAAAGAAGTAGCCTTGCAGCAGCCCACAACTTCCATTTTCTCTGCATTAACTGCAGGCCTAATTAAACTCACAAATTTCACTTTCCTCTGATTTACTGACAATGGCTGGGAAGCTGCAGGGGCAGCCACAGAAACCATGCCCATGGAAAAATCCTTTGAATGGGTCAGCATCACTGGGCTGCCTCTGTGTCTGTGTTGTTGCCCTTCTCCTGTGGCACACATAGCAGCACTTGCTGATAATGAGTGCTCACAGGATTTCTTAAGTATGCTCTCTAATTGGATTGATGACCCTGGTGATTGGAGGTCTTGACCTATCCATAAAACAAGTGGGACTTAGAAAGCACAATTTCCTCATCCTGCTGTTTTCCTAGCATGACTTGGCTCCAGCTTTTGATGGATGAGAGAGTCTCTAGGGCTAATTCAGCTCCTGCAGAGAAGGCACAGTTGATGTCATTTGGGATGGTGAATTTTGCAATAGGGACACACATGCCTGTGGAAGAAGACTCTGGAGACAAATCTGACAGGCAGCCAACCCTCTGTCGAGTGGTAATAGATAACAGCCACTGCCAAATCTCATTTCCAGGCTAACTTAGTGATGTGGAATGACTCCATATGCTCCAAACAGATCTGATCTCCCACTCTGAGGGGTCAGAAAGACCTAGAGACGCAAGGGAATGGGGCACAGAGTCACCGAGGACAGGACTCTTTGCTACTGAGGTTGAAGATATCTCAGTGCTGGATGCACACGTGGGACTCCCTCCAAACAAACAAAACTAAATGGCACCTCTATCCCTAGTGACAAATCATCCAGAGTAGCTGAAGGAAGCATGGCACAGAACAGGCTCATACAAAGGCAATGCATCTGTTGGCTTCCTCTGCTCCATTCCCGAGACGCCAAAGTAGCCAACAGATCACAGTGTTACAGCTGTGGGGTGTGCAGAGTACTAAGGAATTATTTGTGTCACTTCCTCAGTGTTTTGCACAGACTGAGCTTCTTGTGGCCATTCACGAATGGTTGTGAAGAGAAACTTACAGGAAGATTAATTCAAAGGTTGTATCTTTGAATATCTTTGAATTGCTGGACAGCTAGTACTTTTAAAGAGCAGGAATTTTCTTCAAATCTTGGGGTTTTTTCCCCGACAGGAGTTTGCATAAGACCAGGAAAAGAAATTTACTGCAAATTTGCTGATGAGCCAGCTAAGATATTAGAGGGGGAGGGGAGGGGGAGGAGTCGTCTCTGCCTCCTTTTTTTCTTTTCAGTGGATCATGCTGAGTCTTTCCAGACGAAAATAAGGCTCTTTGCACTTAGAGAACTCACAGGAGAAAGGGGGGAACAAGAGGTAACTAGGCCGAGTGCTCTTACAATGAACCCTGGTGATCTGCATACCAAGACGCAAAGGTCCTTTACCCATATCCCCAAACACTGAATATCCAGGTGGAAAGTCCACCCAAGCTGTCTGGAGACCCATCAGCAGCAGGACTGGGACCCTTCTTTTTAACCTGTAAATTGACACAAATGGGCAAATTACACACCCAGCAGGAGGGCTTATGCCTGAGGCAGACAAGATGTAATTCATGCAGCAAAAGCATCAAGAAGGGGAAAGCTCAGTGCCTCCGTTCCTTGCCCAATCCCTTTTCCCAGGTCAAGAGCAAAGCTTGTTGGAAAACGTCGTCGCCTCAGCAGGACACAAATCCTGCTGCTGGCCAAGTCCTGCAGGCAGTGGCAGAAGCCACGTGCTGAATCGGCTTTCCTGAGGCCACCTGGCTCACATGCCCCAAGCTGCCAGCTCCAAATGGAAGGCTTTCTAGCCTGGAAAATCTTAGACACTTGTCAGTGCGATTGTATATGCAGAAAATGTCTGTGACAGATAGACTGCTAGATAGATCTTAATAAGAATTGTTCTTAAAACCAAATGTTCCAAGAACCTGGTCCAAAAGAGAAAAATCCTGTGAGTCTAAGAAAAATAAATCCCATTAAAAGAAATTTGGGAAACAAACCCTAAAGACAGTTTGAAATGTGCAAACATTAGTAGTGCAGGTTATGGCAAATCTCTATTTATTTGATCCCCTTCTCCTTCATACTCCCACACATCCCTCTCTAGACCTGCTTGTGTCTGCACTGGACTATGATAATTCATTCCCTGGGAGACTTTCTCTGGAAAGAGAAGGAATGGGCAGATTGGAAACTTCGGCTGCATCCTGGCTATCAAAAGAGATGTGCAAATAGATGGCCATTCCCGACGAGCAGCACCAAGGTTTCTATTTTCTTGTTCCGGAGTGTAACTCGGAGGCTTTCGCACGCCCTTTCCCCCGCCGTGCCCCGGGAGGGGCTCGGGGAGCGCCGCGGATGCTTCTCTCGCGGGGTGCGAGTGACACCCTGTGGTCACCTCTCTCCGGGCTCCTCCCGGACTGCCAGGGCTCGCAAAGAGCAAGGGATGGCAGTGGGGTGGTTTCACACCCCCGCCAGGGCATTCCTCTCCGCTCGGGATCTACAAAGCGACGGCTCTTCGAGCCAGGAGGAGAAAGAGGGGCCTCCGTTTGACTCAAAAGGCAAATGGCTCTCTGAGCCTTCCGGAGCTTCAGCCAGATCTGATGCTTGGAGGGGAATCAGAGGTTTTCCGTCCCCATGCGGCTGATTCCTTTTAACCTGCTGCCCTCCCGCCCGTGTGTTTGCCTGGCACTGCAGAGCTCAGCACTGATGGGATCTCGGGATCATCCCGTGGCTCTGGCTGGTGGACTCGGCAGTGCAGGGGTAATAGTTGGACATGATGATCTTAGAGGTCTTTTGCAACCTGAATGAGCCTATAATTCTAAGGATGTCTTTGCCTGTGAGATTGCTAGTTTTGCTCAGAAAACTGTGGAGAGTTGAAAAGTTTGGGCAAAGGCTGGAGAATCACCTGAGCAAATGCAAAGTGCAGCAAAGAATCACTCATCTTTAATCCAGGCCCAGACTCTCAGAGCTGTGCAGGCACACACAATGAAAGCAGCATGACGGAGATGCAGGACCATAAATACAAAGTGCTCCCACGCTCACCAATAACCAGACCTGGATGCATTCAAGGTTTAAGTAGAAGGTTGCTCAGCTCAGACCCAAGCCCCACCTCTGCAAATGTTTCTTTTCACGGACAAGTGCATATTTGGATTGTTAGAGTTTTTAGGTTTTTTACATGGCATGAAGAAACGAAGACGTCTTATTCCCAACACATAGACAG
Source organism: Dryoscopus gambensis (assembly GCA_013389985.1). Taxonomy (NCBI): domain Eukaryota; kingdom Metazoa; phylum Chordata; class Aves; order Passeriformes; family Malaconotidae; genus Dryoscopus; species Dryoscopus gambensis. The sequence continues at coordinate 461,405 of WEIT01015948.1, read as the reverse complement.
AATCACCCAATCCACCACTGTGTAATTATGAGGGTGCAGAACATTCTGGTTTGCTGTTGAGAGCAGAGAGGAAAAATATCTCTTACACAAGGAAGAAGAACCCAACACTGCAATCACATAGTTGCTGTATTACTTGTCTGGATCAAGTATTGTTTTGTTCAAAATGTCAAACTCTGGATGCCTGTGTTTCAGCAATCCAGATAGTAGTTAGCTTGAAAATCAGCCTTCTGTCACTGAATTTCCAAATTACAGGGGGAAAAAGAGTGAGTGAAAGGAACTCTGCCTTTAGGTTTGGCAACTCCTTCCAATTCAGCAGCAGACCAACAGTTTTCATGTGAATTCACTGCCCCCAGCACAAGTAGGTGTTTATGATTTGAGGTTTTCCTGCAGTAGGAGGTAGAAATGATCAATCTCTTTATTAGGGATGGGTGGGAGGAGAGAATTCAGTGAACATCCACATCTACTGAATCTCCAAACTTTGAGGTACCTGCCCCTCCTGACTCTTTTACAGCATTCCTCTCAATTGGATAATTTTAGATCTTTGCATACCTGCTAATATCCTCTGCAAAAGAAGGTAGGGGGGAAATTAATTGCAAATTTGCATACATTTGCATACATTTGCATACATTTCAGCACATTCCCTCAGAGGTACATGCCCTCCTGCTAGGATGTGATTGTCCACCAAACCCTAATGTGAAAGCGCTACTATCTTCCTGTGTTCATCCATGAATTGAGGCAAGATGGGAGAGTCACAAATACTTACGGGTTAAACACTCAATTTCCACAGCTCAACATCTCAGTCATGGAGCAGGTCAGCCTGGAACACAGGTTATGAAATAATTTCATATCTCTTTGCTCTCGTCTGTCCTAAAACACATACCAAAGGCAAAGCCCTGCTGCGGGTTGCCCCACACAAGCACTCACAATTCTGCCTCTACAGGATGTCTGTCCACAAACCCATCTGAAATTTATGGGGTTTTCCACAAACTGCCACTACTCTACTCCTCCTTCCACAGGTGTGAAAACGTGGAGAAAAAAAGCTGCCAGCCTTGTAGGCTGCAGAAACCACATACAAGCACAACCAGTCAAGAAATCCCAGAGGCTTTGGTTCTGCCAGGTATTTTCCAATACAATAGCCCAATTCAATCATTCTCCATCTTGAGAGAGATTATGGTGAACCATTTTCATGGTTTGATCTGTAGTTCAGTGGTGGTCCTGGAGGTTGGTGCATCAGGTTCCCAGGAATCAGAAGACTTGGCTTTCACTGGAAATCAAAATGCAACAAAACCACAGCCCACCCACATCACCATCTTCTAACCCTTCAGGTTGTGCAAATCATCTTTCTAATGTAAATAGCTTCAGTAATTAGGATTGTTGAATATACAGTACTAAGAAATGTGCAGTTCATTATTTTTTCAATGAGAACATATTAAATTATGCCTTTTGATATCTCTTTTTGAAATGTGGATTATCAAATTTTTATGTGCTTGGATGTGTGTGCTGACTCGGTCCATACATAGCAAATGCATTTAAAATACTAACATTTTCTCGTAATAGCTTGATTGATGAGATTTTGCTTTAAAAAGAGGAGGAGAGGGAAATCAGATTAAAGACGCTGGCTTGGGGGATTTTGATAGGAATATTTGTAAATCACTATTCACCCAGCTATCAAATGATCCAGGAAAGGATTCAGCCCCTTCTGAGCAATCAAGGAATAAAATTGGTTGCTGTGGACCCTCACCTGGTGCAAAGTGCCTTAGTTGCTGCTGCTTGAATGAAACTACTGCTTTTCAGCAGGTGACCTTTCATCCCCAAAATGCAGCAATACAGGAAAACCACTCTGCTTTGTCACGGGTGCAGCCTCTTTGGCGTGGTCACTCGTCCAGCAGCTCTGTCCCTGAGGCCACCATGTCTCAGGCTGAGCCTATACTGAGTTTTAGCAAGTAATGAGCAGAGGAGATGGGACATCCACACATGATGTTATTCTTCATAGAGAATCACTGTCCTTAGAGAAAAACATACCACATCTCTCAGGTTTCCCTCCATTTGTAGGAAGGACCAAATATAAGAGTTCAGCCTTGGAAATGAGAGGTCTCCTGTCTTAGAGTTGCCCTGGCTGCTGAACAGATGGTGCATTTTGAAGGAACTGAAGCTCCAGTAATTCCCCTCATGCTGCAGCCTCAGATCCATCATCCTTTAGCTTTTAACAGCCAGAGGGAGACAGGCATAACTGTGCTTCAGAACAGGGGCTGGAACGTTAGTCAAGCCAACCCAAATATAAATCCAGCACCATCAGGTCTTTCCCTGCAGCTATCTACTGTCTCCCATGTGATTTTTAGACAACATTTTCCGATCTACTTTCTGATAACACCATGGTCAAGTAGCATTCAGGACATTATCCCAATATTAACACACACACAAAACCCCTCTTCCTGCAATCAAGTATTTCCTTCCACCAAGAGAGCTACCAGGTTGTGGGCACATCTGTTGGCTTGTTTATACTTTAATGTCATCCAAATAATAAGAGCATCAGGAAAAAGAAAACAAAACACAGAAAACCCTCTAGTGGGGTTGGTGCTGCTGTGTGTACCTATGGTAACTACTGTGAGCATTAAGATGAAGCACTTCAAGCATGAATAATAATAAAAAAAAATCTAGAAGATAGATTAAAGCACCACAGCACTTTGTAATAGTATTTGTAATGCAGATAAAGCATTTGTACTCTAATTTCCAGCACTACCAACAAAATAAGTAAGTGTGCTTGGATTGCATTTTTCTTTCAAAAACGGTTCAAAAATTATTCATATTGAAGGAAAACAACTTAAACTGGATTTAGAAACACAATGCAAGCGGGAAAGTTGCTCGCTGTTATCAGCATGACAAGAGCAACCTGTTCCTTTGATAAATGGTGCTTGAAGAAAGACACAAAGCTCATCTGCTTTGTGTTTTAAGTTTAATTAAGTAGCAAATTAATGTTTGCAAAGTGCTTTGAGATCCTTCATCAGACAGAGCACATAAAAGTGCAAAGTGCTTTCAGCATGAAGCACATTTCCAGGAGTTGTACTAACCTATTTGTGTCTTTCTGATAGCCTGATCTGCAGCCTGAAGTGGTCAGGGATAAGATCCCTGCTGACTTCAAGGTGTATCAGATCAAGTCTGCAGGACATGAGTCTTGATTTAGTAGGCAAGTCCCCCAGAAGAGAGCTGGAATACTTCCACACTTAGAGTCAGGCACGTATTTAAGTAGCTTGCTTTAGAGAGTATATTTTTATATGCGTGCTATTCACTGAGTCATAGAGCTCAGGGCCAGAAAAGGCCATTAGCACAGCTCGGACGACCTCCCATTTATTTCAGGCCATTACATTTTACCCAATGTCCCTGTGTGAGTGTAACAACCTGTGTCTGCTGAAACAGATCTTCCAGAAAGTGCTTCCAGGCTTGCTTTAAGGCCAGGTGGATATAAGGAATCTACCACTTTCTTTGGACTAGTGCTTAATCACCCTCACTGCTTAAAATGCAAACCTTATTTCCTTATGTCTCCTTTGAATTTATCTGGCTTCAACTCCTGGCTATTTGCTTCCGGCTCTACCTTTCTGCCCTGGACAGAAGAGCCCTGTAGCAGACAGAAATTTGCTTCAGAAACATTTGCTAAAGTAGCATTACAAAGGCTACCTTAATGCTTGGGATCACTGCTCTGGATAAGAAAGGAACTGAAAGAATTAACGTTAGTCTTTAGGGTGGTAGGTCTAGTAGAGGGACGTCTGTGCTCCAAAGATGCCATAGCCTAGAAGGACACAAGCAGTCAAATGAGGGAAAAGTAAGGCCAGGAATATGACTGCCATTGCAAAAGCATCTTCTTAGCTCTGTTTTATTGCCGCTCATTTGCATTGAGAAGGCTGGAGGTGTTACCAAAAATCAGTAAAAATAAAAAACTCCTTAACACTCTCCTTAGCAGAGGTATACAAAAATCCCCTTTCCTGGACAGTTACAGCCTGTGTCTTGGCAACACTTGGTTCCCAGGAGGAGCAGCAGAACAAGGCCTGATTCACTGAAGCAAACCTGGAACCCAGCAGGACTGAAATCCCATCCATGCCAGCACATAAGTTCTGGGAGATGTGGGTAACTCTGGGTCCAGCTTTGCAATATTGCCCGTGCTACAGGAACACGTATTCAGAGTGCACGGGAACTGCATTTGGCCCATCACTCTGGCAGGCAGATGAAGCACAGTGATGGGGACCTGCTGGAAGTTAGAAGCTGGATTCCAGCTCAAACCTTTAAACCAAACACGTTTGGAAAGCCATATGCTGCCAGCCCAGGCAGTGAGGAGAAACCGTCTGTTTGCTCAGAGCCCAGTGCAACTCCCACACATGGCAACGGAGATGGAGATGGATGGGGCCCCCTCTTCTTTCTTACTTTGTTATTATCTTTAGGATCTCCTCGTAAAACCTCCAGTGCATGCAGGCAAAGAATTTGTGAACAGACCGGGGACACTCATCCGGTGTTTCCAGGTCTGGATACCTGACTGCTCCATGATCTCCTGCCAGCACTTTTGAACCACAGCAAGTGAATATCATTAGCAGCATCTCCCAGCCCCAGCACAAGAGCTTCGTTTGCTTTACTGTTGGCTTGGTAACAGCTGCTGTTGCTGTTTGAGGTGGCAGGAGGGCAAAAAAGTGCTTATTGCTTCAGAGCTCTTCAGGAAAGCCTTGTAGCATCCTTGGCAGGGTTTAACAGAGACCAGGCACTCTCTGGAGCAATGGCCAGCAGTGATCTCAGGTAGTGCTCTTTGCTGCTGGAGCAGTGTTCCCATTTCCTCCACACAAGGCAGGGGCAGGGGCAGAGCCCAGGGCTGGGCTGAGGTACTGGAGCAGCAAAGGAGCAGCTGGGAGCAGCCACTGACACACAGTCCTGACATATTCACTGTATGTAACAGGGCAGTGATGTGCAGATCTGCCCCATCCTGACCCGGGAACACTGAGGGTGGCACAGGTGCTCAGGCAGCTCCTGATGGAGAGACCCATGGCTTTTTCATATTCAGTGGGGCAGGTGATAGGAGACCCATCCAAAATGCCACTTGCCTCCCTCTCTCAGTGCATCAGCCAAGACAGACATCTGGAAGGAAAACTGGGGTCTGTGTTCAGATTTCACCAACAGCTCTGTGTAATGCAGCATGTAATGCAATTACCACCCACCTTTAATATGCTTTAATACAGCAGGCTGCGTGAAATCCAGGTCTAGGTCCCATTTTTAGTATGGTTTGAGTTTCTCTTCAGTGACAAGCACATATGGATGCAAGAGCTGCCACTGAACATCACCTTTCTGTCTGTGATGGCAGGAGATGAAGATGTAGCTTCATCCTCAGCTTAAAGCTTTGAACTTCAGCATTGCGAAACCACATTAGGTTCAGGTGACACAAATGCTTTGCAGAGAGAGGAAGAGTTTTTTTCTGGGTGATTTTTTGTTATGCCCTCACTCTTCTGCTTCCATCTGATTACAACTAGGATATTGCCAAGTTTTCCAGACCACTATTTCTAATTCTCTTCTCTCTCCCCTGCAACTCTCTGACTCCCTTGACCTGCTACCATAATGGGCTTGCAGGGAAAAGCAATTGTGGGAACTCTGGGCCTTTCTGCTTTGTGAAGGACAGGACTATCTCCAGGCTGCCATTCATCCCATCAGCCAGAGCCCAGGGAAAGCACAATTTGCTGCAAGCCGATAGCAGCACGCTGACACTTAACGGGATGGGAACGTGCTCCAGCCTGACAAGGAACAATCACACATCCCATTAAAGGAAGAAAGGGGACAGGGAGGAGAGAGGGAAAGAAGTAGAGAACTGGAGAAAAAGAAAAAAAAAAAAAGATGGTTAGCTATTCAGAAAATGCCCTGTAATTTGGGTGTCAGTACTAAAATGTTAGGTCAGATGTTTTGATTGAATGTCAGTAGGAATTGTATGCTGGAGAGTCATGCTTCCCATTTTACTGACAGAGCAAACTAATGGGAGAATATTCTAACGTGACTGATTTTGGTGCCAAGACTCTTTTACTGATATCTCTAAGTAGCACAAGGAAACGCCACTGCATGAATAAATATATTTTTCTCATGTTATTTAAATAAATATATATAGATAAAAGATTGAAAGTAAACTCAAACTCAGCTGGAAGAACAGCTGAGTCCCTGCAGCCCACCAGTCAGAGCTGGCAAGTCCATAAAATAAGCAAGTGTCTTTTTTATTCTTTTTCTTTTTTTTTTTTTTTTTTAACTCTCCCTGTGAGATCAACTTCATGATCTTCCCTCTACAGCCCATGTCTCTTTGGAAGAACAGTGCTGTTAATTTGCTCTCTCACATGACTGGATGTAATACAGTCCTATAACCTTTTAACATTTTGCTGCTTGCATGGCATACCTGTGTCTTACTTATTGCTCATCAAATTATGCAGGGAACTCAGAGCCCTGCTAAGATGTCTTAAATACATCTGCATCAAAAATATGATTCTGTAATCCAGGCAGCACAAAATCATTATCACAGCCTCATCTGCATATTAGGATTCATTCTCCCAGCCTCAGTATGCAGCACTGAAATAGCCAAGCATAAAAGAGATGGAGAATTTTCCTCAGGTGGTGCCTCATAAATCATCAGTTTCCAATTTACAGATTTTTTTCTCCTCTGGATTTCCATCTATTTATTTATTTATCACTTTCCAGAATACAGAGTAATTAATATTATCTTCTCTGCAGACTGGAAAAAAAATAAAAAAGGAAAAAAGAAGATTTGTTGCCTGAGCATATTTACCAAGTCCTCTCCATTTGAGCTCGTGTGGATAGGGATGTTGTGGAGCAGGAAGAGAAAGGTTTAAGTTTTGGCCAAGAAGTTCTGAGTTCTGGACACAGCTCCTACCTCTACTCCATATGCCCTGGGCGACCTCGAGCAAATTCACCAAACCATCAGGACAGCTCGAATGCCTCCGATTTTCAGTGGGACACACTCCTCAGTGTGGGCACTGGCTCCTAAATACGGATGGCTGGCTTAGAAATCTTTACCTTTTATCTCTCTGTACTTTCCCCTCTAACCCTGAGACTGTGTAAGTGTGCTCTGGGCTTTGTGCTATTCAGGGCATAGACTTTTTCCCACTGAATACCTGTAAGGTGCTTAGGGAGACAGGCTCTCCATCGGGACCAGCCAGTTTCCCTGGATTCACAAAAGTAGGAGACACAGCATCCTCAAGTGTTTCATAGCTGGAAACAAATATTTCCTCAACCTGCTGGTGGTTTCCAGTGGCTCTGCTTATGGGTGTCCAATCTGAGAAAAGTTAAGGTGACCTGATTTAAGGACAGTAGATTTTCAGCACTTTTGGTAAAGCTGAATGCCAAAAAAATTTCGACTGGTGACTGAAATTGTAAGCCAAAGCTTTTTACTTGCAAATCTCCAGTTCAATTCTGGCTCAGGCAAGCAGGCACTGGGAGTTGTTCCTGTCTGACAGTTGCATCAGTGGCATCTGGAAAATGAGCTGCTAAGTTTCAGCTTAATTTCTAGTGAATACATTACTAAAAACCCATTCAGTGCATACATCCTGGTACCTACCAACCGCAATTGCCTATGAATCATCAGGGATGCGTTTGTACAAACGATGCTACCACAAAAACAAATGGTAGTGATTGCATCATTCTTGCCTCAGCACAGAAATCAGACACTAAATCATAAAACCCATTTTGCTTCTTGAGGCCAAGAGCACAGAAGGAGAGGAAACAGGCCCAGATTTTGGAATCCAGAGCTAGATAGGTTTACCAAGCCTATGAGCTGCTCCTGAAATATTGCTGAGAAATGCTTTGTGGACTGACAGAGGAAATGGCCTCAAGGGAAGGCAAGGAGAGCAAATTAATTATAATGTTGAAGTTAAACTGGAACAAAAGCAAGTGGAGGCAGAGCCAACTGTGAGTCCAATGAACCTCTCTAAAGCAGGAATTTTGCAGCAATTAATAGGGACTGTACCCTGATAAAGGTTACCTTGTCACTATGTGATTTTCCCCCTGTATCCATATCTATATCGTTTGTCAGGAATGAACTTTAATAAGATTATGCTGTCAGAACTCATCATCAGAGTGACCACACACATGGTACAGTAGATGCAGTGCAAAGATCTGCTTTGATTTTCTCCTCTGAGGTGCCAAACTAGTTTCAAATATGCATTAGAGCCACTGGCACAAAGACAAGTCACGCAACACCATGGTAGGACTCCCCTCAGGAGCCTTCACTCAGAACAGGAAGGAGAGATGCAAAGACAGGCTGGTAAGAGGTGAGATACACAGATTCTGGTCCCAGCTCTGCTAACAGCTTTTGATAACTGTGTCAGGCTGGCTGGGTCATGATTTTTCCGATGCTGCAGTTTCATGTGTGAAAATGCCCACACAACTGGATCCTCAACTTGGCCAAAAATTGCAGTGGTGGAGCATAGTGAGGTGGGGGACCCCATCAAGCCTACACCTGCTCTGGGGTGTGTAATCTAGCTAAAAAAAACTACATCTCTGCATTTGGAGTCAAAAATGATTATGTGAATGGATGAAACTTGTACCTTTTATCCCCCTGAGTCTTCACGTCCTTTTCCATCTCCCTCCCTCTACACATATTTAGAAAATGGACAGGATTTTTAGCTACTTCACTAGATTACCTTTGAAAATGAACTAATGCTTGTAAAGAGCTCTGTGATTCTTGGATGGAAGGTGCCATAGGCACAGAGATTATAATTAAACTGCTAAACAGTGCAGCTGGATTTACTCAGAGTGCTGCCAACAACTGTGTGCTGTGTTTTCAAGCAGAGCAACACACATTTCCAACCAAAGGGACAAACATGACCCACATTTGTGCCCTCAAGGCTGTTTGGGAAAAGAGCAACCAGCAAACTTCATCAAGTTTAGAAGGCTGCTTGAGGAAGCAGAAAACTCCTTAGCAGTTCTTTGGGGCAATGAGAGCACTGAAACCATCTCTCATGACCCATCACCACAATATGAGGTGAAGGTAAATATTGTTGTTTTATTCAGCACAGGAGACTGAACTGAGTCCTCACTCTGCTCTGTGAAGGAAGAGCTTGGTGAGGCCCGTATGGGACTCTGGGTAGGCTGTTTCTCTTCTTCCTTCCAGACATGATTTTTCATTAGGTCTCCTCTAGCAGGCTGGGGGAGAGGTGCCACTTGCAAGTCTTCAGAATTGCATCCTGACTATCATCCATCCAAAGTAATTTTGGCTGCTGTGGAAAGGTGCCGTCACAAATGCTTGCAGCCCTGATCTACCACCCAAATAATAAGAAAAGGATGTATGAGGTCAAGTGGGCACCAAAGCATTAAGCAAATCATCTTCCTGATATTCTTTCGATGTCGAGCACATTATTATGATCTGAATTAATGTTTGCATCTGTGGAGAGGTAAAGCCTGAAAATACCTTTAGTGTGACAACTTTAACTCAAGGGAAGTTCATTACAGCCCAGCCTGCAACAGCCCAAGGTGAAGAGAGTAATGTGAACAGCCACAGCGATGGTCATGGCATTGGCATGACAAGCCTGCTCTGATGCTCACTCCTTCTCCCTACTCTAACCAGACTCCTAAGAAGTGTTCCCAGTTTTTCCTCCAGGCATTCTTAGCTCCTACAGGGAGGAGAGGACCACTGTTGTGTGCTCAGCACTTACTGGCACTGAGGCTTTAGATGAGTCAGGGATATAGAAACAATAGGAGCCTCCGAAGAATTCATGCATTGCAGTGGTAATATGGGGTGGAGGAAGTGATAATATCTGTCAGACTCGTGTTTATTAACCATTTTATAATCACAATACACACAATTACAGTTTGACAAGACACTGCCAATGTGAACAACATCTGGAAGTGTACTGAGGTCTTCAGAATGAGTGTAGTTTCATTTCCATTATTTGCTTCTGCTGAGAGTGGCAGTAAACTGTAGTTAATAAAGGAAAGCCAGCTTTTATGGGCTAGGAACACAGTAAATATATGCAAAATGGTTTGTTGAATCTAGCAGTGGGGTGCCATAAGAGGCTTCATAAAGCAGGGACAGAGTTTAGCATCAGTCTTTTAGGGCTGGGAGTGATGCAGAATAAATCTCTCCTGAGTCTACTTATTGACAGCTCCAGTTCAGATGGTGTATACACAGGCAGTGCTTCTTTCTCTGCAGAGTTTATGTTAATCACTGTTAATGCCAGTCATCAGATCACTAATCATTTGAAACAAGAAGCTGCAGATATTAAGACAGAGATTCAGAACAAGATAAATAGCACAGATCTCTCCAGGGGCAGGAAGAAGGTCTGAGCCCACTGATGCTGTCTGGTACAGCATGAGGCTGTTTGCCTTCCTAATCTTTATTAGGATAGGAGCTACTCTACCCTGGCACAGAGAAGGAGGCAGGAAGCTTGAGAAACCTTCCATGGACTCATGGACCCAGGGGCAGGTGTGGCCAGACCCTGACCATGTCTGTCTGCAGAGGATGGGATAGAATAAATAGAATAAACCTCCCCCTTGGCTATGCCCTACCAGACCCAAAGTCCACGTGTTTTGCAGCAGTTTGGCTATTGAGCTGCAAATGCCCATATGAAATGCCCAAATGCCACATATGGAATCATCTCAGCAGCCTTGATGAGAAACCAAGATTTCCTTAGTCCCACATCACTCTTCTGGCCCAGCCTGATTCTTTCTGTTGACTACACAAACCCAGGAGCTGAAACAACACCATTTTCTCTTGCCGCTGGGGAGAGTTTAAGAGCAGCTGCACGGGCAGAAACTGTGGTTCTGCTGATGGCCACTTGTGTCTCAGTTTATCACTTGTGGTCCTGGAAACATGTCCTGAGTTGTCTGAAACAATTCATTTTTCTGCTCAGAGCAAAGGCAGTGAAAAGGTTATGCCACTGCGGTGCAAATTTTCCTTGTAAATCAGATCCAGAAGTCAGTGCCTGGCAGCCACCTTCCCTGACACTGTTAAAATCCTGAAGCAAGGGCTTGTGCCTGCAGATGTCAACATGTGGATTTACATGGCAGCTTGGGATGTGGGTCTCTGGCTGGATTTGCATGTACTACCAATGTCAGCTTCATCTCGTCTGACGATGGCATTTGGTGTCCTTAACATGAGACATTGTGTGGTACAGGATCTGCCATTTTAACACAGGCTCACCTCGGAGCGGGTGGAAGTGGGGAGACAGCAGCACAAATGCAGGACCCAGGGCCTCTCAAAGGCGGGACTTGATAAGGTAACAAGCAACAAAACTGGATGTGTGGGGGAGGAGGAGGGGAGGAGGCAGAATAGACTCATGGCTTGATCCTGCGCAGAGCTGATTTCAACAGACTCCATGGGAGTCAGGACTATTCCGTACTTAATAGTGGGAGTTCAGATAATTGTGAGATTGAACCTTACAGGAGACCATGACTTGCCAAAGGGGAAGTCAAATAACATCAAAGCAATCAAAGGAATTCTTCAGGAATAACTGAATGAAATTCTATGGCTCAAACAGGACCTTAGGCTAGATTAATTACAATTGGTGCCTGTAGATCTAAAATCTGCTCACAAGTAATGTCCACTTCTATTTTGTTCTCACTTCCAAGATTTGGTCTTGAAATGCAGATCTGACTGAAGCAAAATGGGGAACAAAACAATGAGAAGGAGCAGTGCCACGTGATGTTCTTAGAAGAAAGTCTGTCTAGAGACAGCAAGTGTGAATACCTTTGGAGCAGATGGGTGAGGGCAAAGTCCTGCCTTCCTTCAGTGAATAAATGGAGACAGAGCTAAGCAGACTGGTGAAATGGCCCCACAAAGCCTGCGTGTAAACAAGCCTAGAGACACCTGCATAAACAGATTCTGTCTTGCTAAATTCCTTAGCACAGCCCAAGACCCAACACAACCACCAGTGGGGCTGGTTCCAGACCAGTGTCTGCTGTACACCACAGTACAGACCAACATCACAGCCATTATCTCACCAGTCACAGAACAACTGTGCCCCCCTAGGTCTCCCAATCAGATTACATCCCAAGCAGAAAGCAGTTGTGAAATCTTGCAGCTCTGCAAACACTCATTTAACAAGTGATGAAGGACAAGGTGTACACACCAGCACTCCTTGGGCAAAAGCACAACTCAGATCTGGCCTTCAAGACCACTTTTCAGCATTGTCCTAAGCCTTTCAAGTCCTATCTGAGCTGAGGAATCTCCACTGTTATTCTGAGGATCTCTTTGGGGCAGTGCTGGTAAATGCTTCATTGGATTGGCAGTGATTCAATGAATTGTTTAATCTTTCTCAATCGATTCACAGAGAAAGGATGGAGAGAGTCAATTTGTTTTTTTAAATCTCCTTTTTCTCTAAGCTTCTTTAAGAGTGAGTCCCCTCCTCCCTCCCCTCTTCCAGCACTCAGCTGCACTCACACGCACACACTCATCCTGGACCTCAGCACCAGCTTCCCTGGCACAGAGTGGGTGCTGCATCACTGCTGGTAGATAGCATCTCTGAACAAAAATATCTGGGAGACGGTGACCCTTTCTAGAGCAAACAAGTGATTTGCTTTCATTTCGGGTCAAGTGCAAGCCAGTGAGCTGCTATGTTAACTTAAGGAGCTTGAGTTCCTCCGTATCTTCCCCAACTGCCTACCAAAAAAACCTTGCAAAGCATTTGCATCATATCAAGGTTGCTTCTCCAGATGGCTAAAGCAGTCCTGCATGTTTCTTTTTAAATATTCCCAACTGTTGCTGTCCATTTCCTAACACCATGCTGCAGAACAGCATGTAAACCTCAGCCCCTCTGAAGATGGAAGTTTATCTGTGTGTTGGGTGTAGTTTATGCACACTTGCATTGTCCTGAGGAGGTTAATATCCAGAGCTTGTATGTCTGCAGCTCACTGGGAACATTCTTCTCAATTAAATCTTTATGCAGGCAAATAAGAAATGCTGCATTTCTCCATTTCAAAAGCAGAAGGCGAAGCAAGCCCTCAGAGCCTTGCTCAGGAGCCTCATGAAGTGGTCTGACTTCCAGGAGGGGCTGAGTACCTGGCAAGTCTGATGTAATATCAAGGGCTGGGAATCACACAATTCTGATGAAGCATGGTTTCTATTAGACCTACAGAGAGGTCTCTTCAGCCTGTCAGCACAATGGAGAAGCCAAGTTTGTACTCCAAGACAGTGTATAAATCTTCCATCTGCCAAAATTCAGTAGTATCGGATCCAGAGTTTAGGTTTAGCTTTATTCCAGAATACACGCACAAATGTAACAACAGTAGGTAAAAAAACCAGCCTGATGGGAAAATACTCATCATAATTTACCCTTCTAGGAGAGCAAAGAAAGAATTTTTCTTCACTTTGAGCTATTAGAAAATTGGCTTAATGGAACTACTAATTAAGCTAGTTTTCTTTCTCTGAATCATCAGCTATGTTGTATTTTCTACCAGACAAAAGGGTCCCATGGTTCATCTGGCAAGGCCAGAGAAAGGATATTGCAAATTGTTGTTGTTATTTTATGATGACCTCTACCCTCCATGCTGTTTGACCACTTCCTGGGTAGTTTCCCTGATTCCCTCCTGTATTCCTAAATTTGGAAGTTATGGCTTTATAGCGTGGGTCCTGTCGTAAAGCTGTTTTCTAAATGGGAAAGATATATAAGTAAAATAAAACATCCAAAAACTAGGAATTATTTTTACTAGAAGTACCAGATCCATCATTATAGATGTTATTCTGCTTTACTTACACTATATATGTCCTCCTAATAGTCTCCCTCAGGTGAACTAGCTAGACTAGACTTCCTTAAGTCCCCTCCTCGAGACATTTAGGATATTTATGATGGATGAGCTTCCAAGAGCTCAGATAATTAATTTGCAGCTACCATGGTTAGTGATGATTAAGATCCCTTTGTTTTTACAGTGTTTCTTAAATAAAGTGCAAACACGTCCTGTCCAACTCCATTAAAGAGTGAGACACACGGGAATGCCAATGGAATTGCTCAGAAAGATTCTGAAACTGGCCAGGGGCAGAGTAAATACTCATGATCACACATAAATAGCCCACGTATGTGTTTGTGCATGTGCAAACAATGCATCCTTGCACAGATACAGATGTATAGGCAGTTAGGTGTACTCCTGTCTGGCCTTGACTGCAAGTTGTCTTAATGTCTGGGGATTTCCACTAAAATACCAGCTTGATTTCCCACCAGGAAACATGGGAAAATTTAATCAACCTGTCTGGGTACTCAATGAATATAATTCCCTATTCACAACTGATGAATCAAACAGATAGGCCTAACCAAACAGTACCTGCTGGGAAGGCACATGAGAGATGGAAGAGGAACAGAATAACTGGCAAGAAGAAAGCCCAGCTTGCAAACAGTTCCTTCCCAGCATAACCCACCCTGCAAAAGGCCAGATGGGTTTGTTCCTCCTGTGATTGCATCACACAGAAGTTCACTGAGTTATACGGGGGGGTTTAGGGAAGATAATTGCACTGCAGCTTGAAGCAAAAGAAGATTTCACATCTATACATGGGAATCCAGATGCTCTCCCCATCAGACACTTCTTTTAGCTCCTTCCCCCAAGTTCCCATATAGGACCCCATAACAATGCCTATCAGAAATCCCAGAAGTTTATTCAAAGCTCTGTTTTTCCTCATTCCTTGGCTCACCACTTCTGTTCTCTGCCTGCAAGCTGCAGATCACATGAAGATTCCCCAGGCTTTTCATAACACAATTTTATATTCTGTATTTCCTTGACTGTACAATACAGCTGACTTTAGCAGAAATTGTCCCAAAAAATGTTGCAGACCATGAAATGTGAATTTTCTCTGTGAAGTGACTGTCTATTCAATCTCCTCACTTCTCATCAGATATCAAGGCAATACTTTTATCCTTCTTGTTTTCTGCTCCTCAAGTGCTCTCCAGATGCAGCTGATCTTTTCTCCTAAGCTTCAGTCCACCAGACAAATATCTATATACATTACACACATCCATACATCTACATAAAGCTGTAAGAATTAGCAAATAACTAAATAAACAAACAGAAAAACCTGTTACACACTGCAACTGCTTCATGAGTTTATAACATACGGTGGCAAAGCACTACAAAAACTGTAAACTATGAAGAGGGTTACATAGCCCCATTCATTTATCATGTTACAATGAGTAATTTGTGCACCAGGCAGGAAAGAGAAAACCCACACAGTTGGAGTGTGCATATGTATTTCTGAGGCTCACACTAGAGAGCCTTTTATAAAACACACACATGATTTGAATTCCAAAGCAAAAGCACTGAGAGGCAGTGCATGGGCTAATATTGTTATAATGGTGTATGCAGAGCTTAGGAGGAATGGGCACTAGTTGACCTCCTTTACTGATAAGAGTACTTCCAAACACTCCATGTTTCTGCACAGTTCAGAGTCTGTCCATTTAGAAGCTGAGCTCCAGCCTACAGCTATAAAACTTCTCCTTGGTGTTGTTACAGAAATGGCAAGATGGTGCTCAAATAAGAAACCACCACGGCTGGGTGCTCCTTCTG
This sequence comes from Dryoscopus gambensis, assembly GCA_013389985.1. Taxonomy (NCBI): domain Eukaryota; kingdom Metazoa; phylum Chordata; class Aves; order Passeriformes; family Malaconotidae; genus Dryoscopus; species Dryoscopus gambensis. The sequence continues at coordinate 445,898 of WEIT01015948.1, read as the reverse complement.
CTGATTTCCACCAAGCTTCACTCATTTTTGCCTCCTTTCACATGTCTGGTGGGGGTTATGTTGAACTACATTCCCAGATGAGTCGGTGTGCTCATGGTCCAAGCTGTGTTTTATACTCAAATCCACATATTCTGTACAGGCAAAACAAAACCAGTGAAGTTAAGCACTGCATTTCCCTAGAGGGCTTCTGACCACTGCAGTATCTCACAATAAATCCCCTAGATTTTCCAGATAGCACAGAGCCCCATAATTCACATCTACCTGTTCCTGATTCGACATTTCATATTTTTCATTTCCAGCTGGCAAAGAGCTTTTATGAAACACATAACACATGCCACATGCTCTGTCCTGGAAATGGATTCGTTTTCCCAGTGGGGCCAGCAAATGATGTAGGCTGTGTCCCAGTTGTCATGTCCCAGTGCAAATGGTTAAGATCTTCTTTTTGTCTCAGCAAATGCCCCATGGAAGCTTGAGCTGGGTTTGGGCCCTTGGGTCATTGCTAAGCAGTTTCTCTTTCATCCTTTTCAGCACCAGCAGACGCAGCTTGAAACATGTATACAAGATGCGGCTTTGCAGCATCCCTTATTCACTGGTACCTTGGAGACTCCAGTTCATTGAAAGTAATAAAACCAGATCATCAAAAAGAATTCTTTTGAACAGGCTTTGGGCTCTGCTGCGCTACTTGGTTACGGATATTCATCTTCCTGGAAACTGTGCTGTTTGATACAGCACCGGCATGAAAGCCTCAGCTGCCTCCCCGGTGCATTAACCCCTCGAGTGTTGAAATCACGGTCCTTGAATAGCAAAATAGGTATCACTTGTAATTGCTTGAGGGGAGAAGCAGATTGTATGCTCCCAGATGCACCAAGGGTGCACACTGGGGTCAGAGGGTTTCCCTATCCTCATCCTGCTCCAGTGATGCAATGGGCTGTGCACCAAAGGGAAGAGGGAGCAAAAAGAAGCAGTCTCTGTTGGTTACAGCTACAGGCAGGCTGTAAGGTGGCTCCTGTATCAAAGGGTGTCATAGCACTTAATCCAAACTGAAAACACAGATGTGCCGAAAACACAGGCATTCTGATACTTGGGGCTTTAACTTTCTGTTAACCTCACATATCTTGTGATCCTGTGTACCTTACAGAGCACCGACGTCAAGGCTTTAACCCAAACCCCTTTGATTTGGCAGGGGGAGCATTGTCACTGTTGTCAGAGTTGCCAGAGTTCTGGTGCTTTTTGATTGCATCCAAACCCTCCCTTCTTTCATGTTTCTCAACTAGAAATAAGGTCAACACTGGCACCATGAGCATAGATGTGCAGCCCCTGAGTTTCATTTCTCTAAATGTGGAAAGAGCAAGCATGGTGCAGCTGGGCTAATTCTGTCTGAGTGACTGGCAGACTTCACTGCGGATTATTTGCATCTGTGCTTGCAGCTCCGAGAGGATCAAAGTCTGAACCGCTGCTCTGGCCCCTCTAGGGCTGTGTGTGCTTCTGCCCTGAGACCTCTTTGTTGAGCTCCATCTTCACCCTGGGGCAGCAAACCCAGCTTGTTTGCAAAATTCCTTCAGTAGAACATATGCTGGGTTCCAAGATTTTCCCTTGAACTGCAGCTTGCCAGCTGCTGGGGAGAAGCTGCAGAAGAGGCTACTCCTATCCATTTGGCCTCTTTCTTATTTTCTTTTTCCAGACTCTACCACCATCCCCCGTTACCGGCCAACACCAGGGATCTGGGTTAGATGGTTATTTGATACTCCTTGTGCTCTGTCTCTCATACTGCACTGGTGAAACTCCAGTGCTGAAGATGAATGAAGAGAACTTCACCGTCCTAACTCCCCCCTTATTTCATACCACCTCCCTTGTGAGCCCTGATGTCAGGAAAACATATGGTGGCTTTTTACTCGTGGCTTCCAAATAGATGCAAAAAAAGAGAACGTTTAAATGCTCCCTTTGAGCCTCTGTCTCATTTCCCCGCCTGAAGCTGAGCCACATCTACCCTGCTGCACTCTTGGCACCAGAGAGACTGTCCGAGGCTTCAGATCCAGATCACACACCAGAGGTTGCGTTCAGAGCATCCTTCTTTTCCCAGAGCAGGCTCTGCCAGGGACAATGTTGGAAGGAAAATGGCTGAAGTTTCAGATCAGCTGAGAATAAATCAATGCAGGATCCCCAGGAGGTCTTTTTTACACAATCGCTCTGCACTAGAAGAGCAAGTGGAGGAGCAGGAGAGTAGTCGCAGGAATTGATCATACCTGATTACTTAGTAAAGTTTGTAAGGAAAGATGTTGGAGGAGAAAACAGCAGGAGCACCTTTTATGACTAGACTAGACGGGGCTGGGGGGGGAAAGGGGGAGGAAAATACTTCAAAATGGACTCCTACAATGTTCTCTTACATTATGACCCCATATTTTTTCCCTAGATTTCATCACTAGTTCATGTATTCTGGGGCTAAGGTGAAATCAACCCTTGTCAGGGATCTGAGCAGAGTCAGGATGCAGACAATAAAACATGCACAACTACTACATGAACAAATACTATAAAGAGGCCTCAACTGAACTGCATGTATGACTGTTTCTGCACATCTCTGTATAGACACACACCTGTGAGGACATGCAGTTTCCTCTCTGCATGTACGGGCACTTGTTTGCACATATACATAAATCTGACATTGGAAGATAAAGATCTTTTTCCATGTGGCAGTGGCACTGCATGCCATGCACGTGTCTGAACACAGCCCCTCCAGAAGCGCTGGGTTTTATGCAGAGAGCCTAAAGCAAGTGGGTCCTCTGCAGCACAGCTCCTAAGCTACTGCAGTGCTAGTTAAGAAAGCAACATCTCTTCATAAAACTTAAAATAAGCCCTACATCAAAAACAGTACAAAACAACTCTAAACCCTCAGGCTATTGCAGGATTATACTGTTGTGAAATACATTATCCAGCCTTTAAAGTCATCTTTGACTATCTGCCTGGGGTGATCCAGACAGCCCAGACTCTCAGCTACCTAATGCCAAAAAAAAGTTGAGCTTGCAGATGTTCCCAGGAAGGCAGTACATTGAGGTCCAAGCTCTTCCTGCAGGGAAAGGCCAATGGGATTATATTTGAATTTCTTGTTTTCCATGATAACGGCTCAGGAGAGAATTAGCTCCAACACAAAGTGCTGTTGAAAGGAGATCTACTGTGTTTGGTGGCAGGAACAGAAAAAACAAAGAGTTACTGGACTCCTGTGAATGAGTCATTGCATCAGAGGCCTGGAAGCAGATAGGCTATTCCTTAGAAATAAAGAATCAAGACACAGTAATTTCCAATAGATGGATTTGCAGGTAGAGTTTTCTATTTTATCCACAGCGGGCACACCAACTTCAGCTCCCAGCTGCTGTTTCTGGCTAGCCAGTCAAGCTTCTAATTGGATCTCCTGTTGGACATTATCTGTGGGACACACCAGGGTGGGAGCAGGGGGCCAGGCTGCTGCCTTGCCAACACAGCCGGGCCCTGGCGGCACCCTGCAGTGAGATCCAGGCACACAGCAGCTACGTGCAAAAATTCAGCCAATGCACCACGGAGTCCCCAGTCTGCAAGGAGCTGCCTATCCCTCCATGCCAGGGCAGCAACAGACCCAGCCAGCCTTGCACGACCCTCCCATATTGGCCAGTCCATGCTGGTTTTACACATGGGCACTCTGGACTGTCCATCCCCAGCCCAACCTCTTTTGTGTTTCTAAACAAGCCCAGGAGCGGGCTGGGATCTCCAGGGAAGGTGAAGTGGTGTGAATTAGCTTGTCAGCAGCTTAACCAAAGGACAGGCCAAACCAATGCTACCACAACAGCTAAATCCAGCTTCACTCACAAGAGGCAGCTGGACACTTTAAGTGCAAGAAGATAAGCATCCTGGGAAGCTCTGCAACAGCTCTTTGCTTGACATTAGGAATTCTCAGATAGGAAGACAATTTGTTGTGGACCTCAAACTCAGAGAATAAAGGTATTGAGCTGTCCCCAGCATCCAGACAGGATCTTCCAGGCAGAAAGAGGAGGATGAGTTGAAGAAAGGATGTTTTTTCTATGGACAACAATGGTAAGTGTAGAAGATTTTGTTGTTCACTCCAGTGACTGAGATGGCACAATTTTTCCTGCTGGTTGTAGAACACATTTTCCCACTCTTTTCGTTGCTTACCAGCTGCTGCAATGGTCCATTTTGAAATTCTTACTGGGGAAAATTGGCACAACTTCTATTTTCTACGTAAGAATAGTAAACACTAAAAGGAGCTCAAAATTAAATTTCCATTAAAGCAAAGGCCACCTCAGGATCAGAGAGGTGGCTCCAGTCCTGTGTAACAGGCCAGTGCCAAAATGCCTCATCCAGTCAGTCCTGACAGGAGTTTCCCAGCAGTCTCTCCTTGGCTTGGCATCACTACTAACCTGAAGACAGATTTCTGTAGTGTGGGAACTAAGGAGTAAAACTGCTTCTTAAGAAGTGATGAAGTCCCTGGCCATGTACAACATGTCACTGCTGTTCCTTACAGGGCACAGCTGTGAAAGTGCTTGCACTCAATTTATCCTTCTGTTGCTGGAGATTTACAGGGAAAAAAACCACAGTCTGTGCTTACCAAGGAGCAGTGGGGGTTGTCCTGTGAGCTGTGTGTTCCTGGAGCTGCAGACACTTGTGTCCTCATGCCTGTGCCTGTGTGTGCAGCTGGCCACTACAGAGTGCCTGTGTTGTGACCCTGGGTTCAGTGTAACCAATGACCCAGCTAATCAGCTCGTGTGAACATTAGCAGAGGCACTGGCAGTCAGAAAAGACATCAGAAATCAAACCTGAGGAAAGGAATTAGGGGAAAAGAATTTATTAATTTCCTCTTTGCAACGGCAAATGCTTTCCACTCAGTCTTTTAAAATGACATTTTACCTGCTATTAGTTTACTGTGAGTATCTCTGGCACTGCCTTCCCTCCCCACAGCGGATTCCCTCAAGAACAAAATTAAATTTAAGCTACTAAAGTTGGACCTTTCTGAAGTAAAAAGAATCTTTAAAAATGGATTTTTTTAAAGGTCATTTTGAACTTTATCTGAGAACACATGGAGACGCAGGCCATTCAGCTAAATAATGCCACCTGACCACCTCCTGTCACCATTACTAGGATAAGAACATCATTTATGTGATGGAGAGAGTGGAAGGCTTTCTGCTCATTCCTTTTATTCGCCTTCCGATTTTTGGAGATTTTAATGCTGTTCATTTTTATAGCTACTTCTTTACTTTCCACTTTCTTTAATAATCCAAAGGAAAGTCATAAACTTACGCTGAATTAAAACATCCTGATTTTGACCCAAAACAAGACAGACTGCACTTCCTGCTCTCACGGGATCAAGCTGCATTCTCTAAGGCTCCATCTGCTCCTCACCCTTAGCATGTCCTGCCACACTGGCAGTCCCTTGAGAGGATGGTGTCAGACCAGTCAATCTTTCTCCTTGGTATCTTTCCCTCTTCCAGAAATCCAGCTTTACAAATTAAATAAATATAACCTATTACTCTGTTTCTAAGCACATGCTTAACTTCAAGCACAAGAACAATCATGAGCTTCTTTTGTAGTTTATGCTTCACTGTGAATTGGTACAGTCTGTACAGAATGTACAGTACTTACCCCAGCAGTGTCCCTACCTGCCAGAGAAACCTTCACCACTGACCTGAGGATCCAGAAATAATTAACTTAACATTATCTTCAACATTATCTTGACAGCAAAGGCTGGCATGGGGAGATGGCTTTGCACTGCCAGGCTCCATTCTGAACAAACACAGACTCTTTAAAGCATAGATTTCATTTCCAGACGTGTCAGATCCACCTCCCTACTGTCAGCTGAAGGTAAGGGGGGTTGCACACAGCTTGCTGTGTGATGAGCCCTGCGGCAGTGCTCTGAAAACACTGCGTGTTATTTACTGTACCCAGTTCTCTCCAATCATGACTCAAACGAGGCCATATTTATTGAAGAGACACTTAAAAATGTCCCATGACATGTTTTGTGTGAATGGGGACTTCCCTTAAATGGAATTTCAGCACTCCACCTCTTCCTGCAGTGGCATCTGTGTCCCACTTCACAGCTGCCCAGTCTCTTTGAACAGGCTTCCCTTTAACAACGTTCAAATATTTAATTTGCCAAGTGCTGTGGGAATCCCAAAGGTTTGGAAGAACTATCTATTATAAATGACAAAACATGACATTATTACAGGTAGCCTGCCTACTCGATGTCATCTGTGTTCTATGCTGCTCCTTTAATGAGGCTGTCTTTCAAATCCTGCACAGAATAGAAAAAGATCCTGATGCCAGCACTTCCCAGGTACTCTAAAAATTAAAACAGCCCAGTCCTTACAATATAAAAACCCCTGCTTTCTAAACCCTACAACCCTCATGTTCAGAGGAAGTGCTTTTAATATTCTGTTATTTAGTTGTACAGGCATTCAGGAGGAGGTTGCTCCCAGCCACCCAGTGCAATTCAGTAAGTGTTCCCCTGAAACCTAACCACACAGTGCCCTCTGCTGCAGTTTTCTCTGACATATTAAAAGGAGAAAAAATGAAACAAGGAAAAAAACCCAATCCAGCCACACTTTGCAGCCTATCCTCTGGCTCAAATTAAGATAAGCAGATGGTTTGTTAGTACTTATCAATGACTCAGTAACATCCAAAGTACTACACAAAACACTTTAGCCAGAGAAAAGTCGAAATAACAAAATGAATTCTATACGAGGGACAGCGAAAGCAATTGAAAAATCAGGCAAGGAATGCAGCAGTGCTAGCAGCTCCCTGCCTTAGCCTGGCTGGCCCTACTCTCCAAGCAGGACTCCAAACCCAGTGATTTAAGCTATATAATTAGTTTCTATAGTCTCATCGCTCTGTTCCTCCCACCACCCTCAACGCCATCCACCACAACCTCCAAACACTTACAAGAGCTGTGTGAACAAGCCAAGGACATGCAAGAGGCAAGACCAAAGCCTTCACAGTCCTGGTGCCAGGTAACCTGCACCAGATGGAGCTGGCTGCCAGCAGCACCACCTCAGGACAGAAGAATGGGCTGGGAATAAGTAATTTCTGTCACCTTACTCTTGATTTTGACAGCAGCGCTAGCAGTTGACGTTCCAGAGGACAGGGATCTTTGTGGATCACCACAGAATGGAAGGGCAAACACAAGGCAGCCTTGGGAAACTCAAGGGCAACAAGGCACTTCAGCAATTCTTACTTTGAGCTTCTATCACTTCAGGCTCAGTTAATTAAAATCAATACCTGCATTTGTCTTGGTTTGGAGTTTAGGCCTTCACTGAACAGTACTAAGGCTTTCGTTCACAGATTCACCAATTATAAAGTCAATAATTTAAAATTAGCTAGGCATACTGTGAATATCGTCTTGGCAATGTAAGGCACCTCTGAACACAGGGATTCAGGGAATCCACAGGCATTAGGATTTTAAAGCAGCACCTTGCTAGGGCTGTGGACAAAGAACAAAAACATTTCAAATACTCCATAAGACTATGTTCAGACCCAAACACCAGCATTTGGGAATGTTTCATTCTGGTTTCTGGGTTAACCTGGTAGAAGAATAGGGTCTACCAGAAAACTGTATCAAGATTCAATGATATTCAATCTCTAAAGACACGAGGGTTGAGTTTTGCCACCAAAGCCTACAAAAATCAACTGGCTCTAAAACTGTACCATCAAGAAATGCTGAGTTTGTTACACAGTTGGCCTGATACTCAAGATTGTCAGACTCATGTTTTCAAACTATTGTTTTCACAAGGAGCTTAAAAAGATGGAAAAGGTTCTCTCCCCATTACTCTTTTTAGCAAAACACAAAAATTGAGACACTTTTAAAATCATGAGATTTGACAGCAGTCTGGGTTTGTGCCCGAGATGTGCTGTTGTTTAGCAAGGTCAAGAAATCTGCTTGTATTACAAATACAGGTTTATTTGAACCTTCCCTGAAATTTGAGCTTCATCCACATCTAAACCTGTAGAAAACATCAGTCTGTTAAGTCTTCTCCTTTGCACAATACCTTCTCCTGTGCTTCCTGCATCTTCCTGGGTCCCAGCCAGGCCTGGAAGCACCAAATAACCACAAAGAAGATTGCTCCTTGAGATCACCACCCAGGAGCAGAAAAATATCATGAGCTTCTTGGGCGGGCCTGTTTTTACTGAAGAAACCACCTTACTGAGCAGATGTGAAACCTTGAATGGAGCCAGAAATTCAGCCAACAGCTTTTTAGCACCAGTTTCTACGAAAATCAACTAATTCCACTGAAGCAGCAAAAATCCTAGAAGGATGGCTTCTTTTGGCACATGTAGTCAGCAACATTATTCTGATCAGCAGAGAGCAGAGCATGTGTGAACCAAAATGCACAAAGGGCAGAGTTCTCAACTCCAAAGATTCAAAGACTTCCAGCCAGCTTGTCCACAGAATGGAAGACAAAACTGAGGGGAAGACTACAAACTGGGTGGGAATCTTGATACAGAGAAAGATCCCTCTGACATAGCTACCCCAAGGGTGAAAAGCTGGGAGAATCTCTGTTCAGCACAGTATTTAATTACCTAAAAGAAAAAGCACGTAAATAGACTTTAAGAGACACACTTGATAATGAATCTATGACAAAAGGCAATGTAGAAATCTGTGCTTTTGAATTTATTATCTGACCTTCCTGCTGAGCATTCCCATACAGCTGCAGGATAAAATAAATTGCTCTAGCTAAAGAAACTGTAGGAAACATTTGAATATTCCCTGTTCTGAAATATTAACCTGTGATACTTCTGACCATCTCTCTCTCAAGTGGAGAACTGCACAGTGGACAGATCAAGACACTAGGAATTTCACTGGAAGAGAGGATTGCAAAAGGGAGTAGACCCCAGCCAAGACCCCTGCATTGGAAGTGCAAGAGTTGTCTTGCTAAAACTGATTAGAATTAAAAAAACCCAAACCACAAACAACCTTCATTAAAATACTCTTCTGGGAAATATGCAGCATATGACTACTTAAAGGAACTGGTTTTACTTAGAAATACAGCCAAGTTCCCATATTTCTGAAAGCTTAAGGACTTTTTAATCCTCTGCATTTCTTTTCTTCTCCTTTTTCTTTTAAAAAGCCTTCATAAGAATCGCAGGAAGGAAAGGTGACTTCAGTGCACGGCAGATGGACACCACGCTGTTCATTAAAGCAGATGAATACAGGGCTCATCCTGTAAAGCAGCTGAGCACCAGAACTTTTTCTGTCAGCTCTAGAAAAGCTTCTGGCTTGCAGCACTTAGCACAACTGAACTGTGGAGGCCATAATTCCACAGGTCTAGATCCAGCCTGAGTCTCTCTCACTTCACTAATGCTTCAACTGGGCAAAGGGAGACCCTGGTCTGCACAAATCCTTGGAGCCTCCTCACTGCTTTCCCTCACACTGCAGCCACCTGAGGAAGAAGTTCTGGCAGTCTCTATAGTACTATTTATTGTAAAATAATATCTTGTTGATGATGGAACATCATCAGCAAACCCTGTGCCCTATGCCTATAGGAGGACACGTTCTCGGAGCCGAAGTGTTGGCAACCTACTTACGGCACGCTCAGAAAATCTCATACTCACCTCAGGACTTCATAACAATGATAGTATACAAAAACTAAAACACTGTTCAAGGGACATTAACCATAAATTTTAGACTGAAAATATGACAGGTAAGATTAGATGAGACACATCCAGCAGACCACCAGAGCCAAATTTTGAAACAGAGGACTACCAACATCATGTTTGCAGAAAAACAGATACACAGTCGTCTCTCACTTGCAGGCACAAACTAGCAGATGGTTTGCAAAACCAGGAGAGTGAACTTGAAGCACCCACTCTGTCTTTTACAACTTCACAAGCATGAGTTTTGCATGCAAAAATTACATGTGTACATCATTAGCAGATGCAGGTCCCAACTCTACCACTTTGATTATTTCCTTTTAACTGCCTTGTTTCTGATGCCTTTTAAAAAGGACCACAACAGCTTCTCACTATTTATTCGAGATCTTGAAGAAAAATTATTCCTGGTGGGTCGTGAGCTCCCCCCATTGACTTCTCACTAGCTGCTAACATCCAGGCCTCGTTCCAACATTCCGCTACTGTCCAGACAAGCTTTTCTGGGTGGGATGTTGAATTTTTACAACAATGAAGATGTGATTGCCTTGTGCTATGTGTATGCTCACTGTATTTTAGCTGTATCACTGCTAACAGAAGTTATTGCTCTGCCTGGCCCTTCCTGGAGAGTGCTGCTACTCAGCTGAAGAGTTTATTTTCTTCTTTCTTTAGATTTCTCCCTCAGCTCTTCCCCCTTGCTCCCTGGCCAAAGTCTTGTGTGATCTGAGAGACTCTCGTTATCTCAGCCTGGAGCCCAGGGTTATTACATACTCTGGATTATGTGCACCATCAGCACTCCAGTGAGCTGACTTAATGCATTTAATGGTGCCAGAATTTGTGAATGTGCCAGAAAACTTTTGATATCATTTGCCATGAACACTACTCCATGAAGTCTAAGCTGCAGGCCATCCACATGTCACCCAAAAGGCTGGCAAACAAATCAGGTTGTCAACAGCCTCCAGCGTGGCTCAGGCTCCACTGACTCTCCATTGTTGGTGTTGACAAAGGGCGTAGCCATGCTCGTGGCTAAGCACTTTGGCTGTCTCCTGGCTTATGACCAATTTCTACAGTAATCTAATGAGAGACACTTGTTATTTTTTTCTGAATAAATAACCAGCATCTCTTTTCTTCCTTCTACCCGTGAAATACGTACCGCTTTGGGGAGATCTGGAGCTCTTTCTCCAAAACAGGAAATACAGTTCTAAAATGCAGCACGCTTATTCCTCTCCAGAGGATGCAGATATGCTAAGTTCCCAGAAGACCAGTGAAGGCATGGGAATAATGTGAGAAAGACTGAGGCCACAGTTTAGACCTTTTGTCACCTTCTTGGTCTTTAAGGTATGTTCTCTACTCTTTCTTATCTGTGTTATGCATTCTGGATATATAAAAGAGGGAGGGAGCTACCTTAGAGGATACCACTTCATAGACAGATCCTCAATGGAATATAAAGATGGAGATAGAGCATGGTCTTTCTTTTCCTGTCCTGTGACATGAGGCTGTGTCAGGGAACAAAGGGATATGGCTGGAGGGAGCTCTCTGATTACTCTTCACTGTTAAACTGCCTGCCTTCAGCAGCATCATGGCTCATGGCTATTTGACTGCACCCAAGGAATGGAAGCAAGCCCAGGTGACAAATTATTTTGGTTTTAGACAAAAAAATGGCTAAAGATTTTCAGAGTTATGTTTAACACACTTCCCTGGTTCTTTCCTACGAGCCATTTGCTCTTTCCTCCAAATACCTTCTTGGAAACAATTTCATTTAGAAATGCTTCCAACATCTGTTGTCTGCATGGACTTGTCTTTGGGAGCATTTCTTTTATGGCAGAGATTGTCTTACTTCATGTTTTTCAGAATGGTGTGTAGCTTCACTCTTTCAAACATGAGATCAGACCTTTATAATGCCAAGAGCCCTCTAGTCCTGTGCAAGAGCTGAGGAAATTATGTCTATTCTATTCTATTCTATTCTATTCTATTCTACTCTATTCTATTCTATTCATAAACCTCCCCTACCAGTTTCTACCTCAGTGCCTTCCCATAGCACACAATGCTACATTATTAAGAATTATTTTATGTGGTTGGTTTATTACTAATCCTCAGACTAAGGTGAGTAATGCCTAGGAGACAGTTTATGTTAGAGAAAGCAGAGCAAGGCCTTTCATGTGGAAGGTGGGGAAGCTTACCATCATCCTGTAAGAACTTTGTGCAGCTGCTGACTGGCCTGCAGGGAGCCACAGTTCAAGCAAGCATGTTTAAACCTTTATTCAACAAGTGTCTCACACTCCTATCCTTAAAAGAATTTCCTGATCCTTTCCACAAGCCACTTGCCCCTTCTTCAAAACCTCTTCCTGCACACCACTTCATTTATAAATGTTACACTTCTGCTGCTTCAAATATTTTTACATAATCTCTTAGTGAGTGGAATGGTTGCCCAAAAGCTGTAGAACCTCTTATATCTATCTCCAGCACACCTGAAGAGTAAGATTCTGAGAGCTGAGTATGATCTGTTACTCTGTGGGAGAAAACAACTCTCAGAACAGAAGACAGATTCTGGGCCTCGTCTGTTAACAATTTTTGAGAGCCATTTTTGGGGTACACAAACAGGACACTAATGTGGCAGTCCCTTCATCTCTAGAACTGAGCAATCATTTGCTTCCTTTTCTCCAGAGTTCAAACCTTTCCTTTTCTGTCAACCATCTACAGTGACTGAAAGCAAAGCTAAGCTAGATACTGCCATCACAGTGCTCCCAGACCACTCCTTTGTGTTGTAAATCAACATTGTCCCCCTCATCCATTCTCCATAGAATCATACCATTACAGAATGGTTTAGGCTGGAAGGGACCTTTAAAGTCATCTACTCCAACCCCCTGCAATGAACAGGGACATCTTTAACTAGGTCAGGTTGATCAGAGGCCCATCCAGCCTGGACTGAAATGTTTTCAGGGATGGGGCATCTACCACTTCTCTGGGCAACCTGGTCCAGTGTTTCACCATCTCACTGTAAAAAAATTCTTCTTTATATCTAATTTGAATCTACCCTCCTTTAGTTTAAAACCATTACCCCATTCTTGCTCTAAGGCAACAGTGGTAATAACAACCAACAGCAGAATGCACAGAGGGGAAAATAAACCCTCAAGTGACTTAATTTGCCTTGAACATTTATTCCTCATAGGACTTGGCACATTGCCATCAGAGCTGAGCATGCCAACAGAATAAGATCTTTTGAATATTTATTCCTTTCTCTGACCTTTCTGGAGCTGATGGATGTTTATATTGGAGAAAACAGATTAAGTTTAATATGAAAACCTACCAACCTTCCAACAGTGGCACAAACCTTTGAGCAATACTAAAGGCAGTTGTTTCTCACAAAGTAAAAGGAATCTGAGAAGGAGAGAGAACTAGCCAAAGCTAGGAACCAAACAAGCAGTTTTGGCTGGACTATGTACAAAGTACAGTGGGTAGTTCTGGCCCATGCCTGTTATGTCAAACCTGCAGGTACTGTATCCACTTTCCTACACACTGATACGGAAATAAAAGGCTGCAAAACTTAGATTTGTTTTTCTCTGTGGGGAGTGTAGAAAGTCTTAGTCTAGAACTCCTTCATCATCAACATTTAAATAAATGCAATATACATTTTTTCAAGCTCACTGGGCAGTGAACACCATAGATTCACGTGACCCAAAAAGGAATTAAGCAAGTTAATTCAGTTGTCTCCCACCAGGCCCATTTTCATCACTGGTGGCATTACAGCTACTACATGTTATTTTTAGCATTAGTAAATAGCAGTAGGACTGGTCTGTGGCAGGTGTGGGAGGGAGCAATGGACTTAATTACACCCGCGTTGTTAAAAACTTATCGACTCTTACGAAATCACTCTGTGCTTTCCTCACCTACAGAATGTAACTCCTGTCACTCAGCAGCTCGCAGGGTTTGATTTAGTAAAATTCTTAGATGTTAAACCAGGGCAACCCCTTACGATTGCTCACAGAAAGCTGCTGCTGCAATCGGCAAACACCGGGCTGCTCCGTGGGGAGATGGCCGAGCTCTCGGGGCCTTGGCACGCCACCTCCAGGGCCCAGCCAAAGCCCTCGGACACAGGGCAGTGACCAGGCAGGGCTGCTCCTGCTCCGTGCCCTGGGGGCAGTGACCAGGCAGGGCTGCTTCTGCTCCATGTTCTCGGGGCAGTGACCAGGCAGGGCTGCTCCTGCTCCATGCTCTGGGGGCAGTGACCAGGCAGGGCTGCTCCTGCTCCGTGCCCTCGGGGCAGTGACCAGGCAGGGCTGCTCCTGCTCCATGCTCTGGGGGCAGTGACCAGGCAGGGCTGCTCCTGCTCCGCGCCCTCACACGGGCCCTTCCCACGGCCCTGCCCAGGACAACGGCCCCCTCCACCCTGCAGCCCCGGCAAGTACTACGGTTCTTGGGAAGAGAATAGTCCATCTCATCAGAGAAGTATGTAATGAGCAGTATCAGATGCTTCACCATTCCCTTCCTTTAACCCCCCCAATGTGTAAGAAAATGAAACTTTTTCTGCTCTCTTGGCTTATAATAATTTTATTACAGTGTGTTCTGTGCCCGTTCTCCTCCCTGTGCAAGAGACCCAAGGGGCAGGTGAAGGCAGATGGGGGAAGCAGCCTTCCCCCCGTACTTCGCCCTTAGAGGGCAGCGAGGCAGGCCAAACCCGGCCGCCCCGGGACATGGGCCGATCGCCGATTGCTCCAGGCCGGGGCACGGGGCAATCGCCGCCGGCTCGGGACCAGGCGGTCCGTGAGGGGGCCAAAGAACGACCCGCACACCACCCCCAGCCCCGGCTGTCCCGCCCAGCACTACCCGCTCCCCAGCCCCGGCCGGGCGGGCGCTGAGGCGGGCACTG
>WEIT01015948.1:347053-423050 GCA_013389985.1 Dryoscopus gambensis | reverse complement strand
GCCAGGATTGCAGTTGTTGTGCAGGAGTTCTTAAACAGATTTGAGGCACCTAAAGATTTGATTGAAATGCTCGAAAGATCAAACAATGTGTACCTGGTAATTCCTTGGATAGAGAAATAGGCTTATTTGGGTTGGAATAGACATTAGAAGAATATCTAATGTAAGCTCCTGCTCCAAGTAAGGTCAACTGTGAGGTCACACAGAATTATGCAGGAACTCATTCATTTGGCTCTTGGAATGAGCCAGGGGTGGAGGTGGCACAGCCTTTCTGGGAAACCTGTTGGAGCGTCCTCACGGTGTGAAAGTTCCTAATATCCAGTCTGAGTCTCTCAGTTCAACCTACAGCCACTGACTTTTGTCCCTTTGCTACTTGGCCAGTGTGAACAGCCTGGCACAGTCATCTCAATGTACTTCTCATATTGGAAAGTTGCTCTTGGGTCTGCTCCAGATTCAGTTTTTTCTCCAAGCTGAAGTGTCAGATTCCCTTGGCCTTCTCACAGGAGGTGTGCTCCAGCCCCCTGAACATCACAGTGGTGCTCCATTGACCTGTCTCCAGTTTGTCATCTTCTTTTCCATCCATGAACACGCCAAGCCCGTTCTGTCCTTCTGAAAAAAAAGGAGAGCTAACAGCATAAATATTTCTTTAGATGAGGTAAAAGAGAATCATAGGCTGCTGAGCCCATCTCATACCTTTTTCAGATCATGGCTTTTGACAGCATAGGATGATCCGGATGCAGCATTGAATGTGCAAGCAGCCATTCAAAGTTTGAAAGAAAGCCAGTTCTTGAGGGATTTCAGGTTTTGTCTCCTGAAGGAGATAGAAGAGCCATGTATGATAATGACTAACTAATGGAGGTAGTAAAGGAGCCTTCTATTAGTGCTAAGTGTATCATGACCATTAATAAGTGGACAGGCTTGCTTGGTTCAGTGATGCTGACTGGTCTTCTCCATCTTTTATAGGAAGCTGCTGCCTTGGGAAAGAAAGTAATGGTATTAGATTATGTTGTTCCAACACCTCTTGGAACCTCATGGGGTAAGATTTTGTTACCTTGGATTTGATGATGTTTGAGTACCAGGGATACATATAGAGATGTTACATATTATGGATTTGTGTTCTTAGGAATTGAGGCCAAATTCCTGTAATTCTGGTACACAGATTAAAAAAAAGTTGTTTTCCTGGCATGCCTGCTGCTTTTCTAGATGGTTATTTCTGTTTTGGGCACTATTGAGCGTGTGTAAGGAACTTCAGAGAAACTTCTATTGAGTTGAGGAATGAATGTGCTCTTGTAGCTAGTCTTTCAAAAACAGGCATATTTCAAATTCCACATAATAGGTGATAATAAATTGTAGGAACTCTGGGCTTTTTGCCTTGCTTACTTGACAACCTGACTGAAACCTGAAGCCTTGTGAAGCAAGTAACCTGGGTCCGTGTTTCACATGCTGTACCTGTCTTGGATCAGTGAGTCAATAACCTCTTAAACTGAATACAAGCTTAGTGTGTTCATTGTATTTTAAAATGTCGTTTGCAACTGAAATTTCATGTTACTTTTGTGACTATAGCAAACCTCACTGAGTGATACGAGTGATTATACAAAGTACCTGATACGGAAAGCATGAATGTCCTGTTCATGGAAGCAATAACGTGGTTCTTTCCATCTTAGGACTTGGTGGCACGTGTGTAAATGTAGGTTGCATCCCTAAGAAGCTGATGCATCAAGCAGCACTTCTGGGTCAGGCACTCCAAGATTCAAGGAAGTATGGGTGGCAGTATGAAGAACAAGGTCAGTAAGAGCACAGAGGACAGACCAAGACTGTACAGATGAGACGCTGAGCTCGAGAGAGTTCTTGTACTTTGGACTTAATAAATTAGAGGCAGAGTTCAGTACTTTTTGTAGGTGAATCAGAAGCTGTACTCCTTTTTGAGTCATAGAAACCTTTAGGATTGAAAGTTAATTGTGTTTTGTTCCCTATATTATCTGAAATAAATGACAGAACTTCTAGAATGGGCTTAGTTCAGATAGCAACAAGTCATATAAATATTAACATAGTAGAACAAGACCTTACCATGTATTCTCATTACTGATGTTTTCTTAGCATGATGTGCAATGAATAAATTAAGTTTTTCTTGAGAGGTATATTGCACTTTTCTTTCCTTACATGTGAAATGACTGTCTTGTTTCAGTTAAACACAACTGGGAGATCATGGTAGAGGCAATTCAGAATTACATTGGTTCTTTAAACTGGGGCTATCGAGTGTCCTTGAGAGAGAAGTCTGTGACATACCTCAACTCTTATGGAGAATTCGTGGAACCACACAAAATTAAGGTATACTCTGCATTTAAGATGCTTAGTTGGGAGGGAAAACTTGTGTTCTGGAACTGCCTTAGAAAATTCAGCACCAAAAAGGCTTCATCTTAACATGGCCAAGTTAGGTCAACTGAAGTTAAAAACTCATTTGTGAAGTTACTGATTTAAATAATTATTGTACTTTAGTACCTGTCACAGTGTTTGCAAACCTAGTTATGTAAGAGTGATGTGGATGTGTGTAAACCTGTGTCTTGCAAGAACAGAGGGAGGTGGTCTCAGTTTCTATCTTCATGACTGACTTCAGCAGCCTGAGTGAGGAGGGGCGGAAGAGGAAGGAAACTAGCTGTATGATTTTACATAATCATCTTTAAATCTTCATATTAAAGCATAAAAACGATTGAAATTAAATTTAGATTAAGCACTTGCGTAAGAGCACTGCTAGAACCTTGTGCTGTATCAGCATCCAAATTAAAGTGTCAGCTTTGCAAGACAAAGCTTGTTCTGGCAATCTTGCTGTAAGTGATCACACTGTAGCAAAGGTTAACCTAGAAGTGCATATTGAAGGCAGCTGTTACATTCAGTGGGTGTAATTGTCTGTTTTCAACATCAAGGCTGAACTACTTATGTTTTAAACCAAGAGACCAGCACTGAAAGATAGTAGTAAATTCAATTTACCTCATGTACCACCTGTTTAAGTGTCCAGGCATGCAGGGCATCCACTTAAGTGTCCTTAGTCAATAAATGAAGTAAAACAGAGAGACTTTTAGCAGGTGGCTGGACAAGATGACCTCATGAGATCCCTTCCAACCTGAATTACCTATTGACTTGATGGGGAGAAAGTTTCCCTTCATTTGTGTTGGAAAATTAATAAAGAGCAAGAATGAAGGTCAGATTTTGAGAGACATGCATTGGCAAGATGAAATTTCCAAAGATCAAGGATCTCTAGAGGTCAAATTAGTTAGAATTCACTTAAGGTTGGGTCTTAGGCCCTCTGAAGTCTCTGAAATCATGTAACTAGTTACCTTTTTTTTTTTTTTTAAAATTTTTACATTAGCGTAAGAACTAATTGATTTTATTCTGTCCCTATTATTGTGTTGGCCTTTTATTGGGGGGATAAGGGGGTTGTCTTAATTTGTTGTGGCTTTTTATAACTCAGAAGTTAAGTTGTTATGAATAATCCAATCTAAATTAGTAATTAAAATGGGCAGGATTCAAAAAGTAAGTGATTTTAAGTGCTCTAATGTGAGAAGAGCCTGATGGTCTGTTGTTTAAACCTGTTGTTCTTCAGTGGCATGTGCAGCATCTCTAAATGCATTAATTCTTGTTTCAAAATGCATATCCTTGATTTTTAAACATATCTACAATAATTAAGGAAAGGATTAGATAATTTTTATTTCTTTAATTAGATAATTTTTATTTCTTAAAGCATATGAAAATATCTGTCTTAACTGTGTCTTCATCAACAGGCTACTAACAGAAAGGGACAAGTAACCTATCACACAGCAGAGACTTTTGTCCTGGCAACAGGAGAAAGGCCAAGATATCTGGGTATCCCTGGAGATAAAGAATTCTGCATTACAAGGTAAGATGAAAAGGCACAACAGACTGAACTTGTCTGCTCCAGCGTTTGCCAAGGCAAACAAGCTTGTGTTGGAAGACCCTTGTAGCTTGCACTTGTTCTCTTTTCAGTGATGACCTCTTCTCCCTGCCTTACTGCCCTGGCAAGACTCTGGTTGTGGGTGCTTCCTACGTGGCTCTGGAGTGCGCGGGGTTCCTGGCTGGCCTGGGTCTGGATGTCACGGTGATGGTGCGCTCCATCCTCCTGCGCGGCTTCGACCAAGAAATGGCAGAGAGAATCGGTGCCCACATGGAAACGCACGGCGTGAAGTTCATCAGGAAGTTTGTACCTGTTCAGGCAAGTGCTTCCTTCAGCTTTCCTCTCTTAATGCAGCATTACTTTAAACAGCACATGGAAAATGCAGGTGTTGTCGGGGAAGGCTTTGGCTCTGTGCAGAAATAAATGTTTTATGTGACTGAGGTTTTTTTACTGTTGAATGATAGATTAGTAGGTCAAGGCTTGAATGACAATGGAAGCGAGCTCTGCTGCTTCAGGTCATTCTAAGCTTACAAAAATTTGCACAGGTTGAGCAGCTGGAGCAAGGAATGCCAGGAAGACTGAAAGTGACAGCAAAGTCTACTGAGGGACCGGAAATCCTTGAAGAAGAATATAACACTGTAAGCATTCCTGGATTTGAAATAACTGACTATAGATGCACATGAAAAGTATTAAAATACTTGAACAACTTGAAGGGAAATCTTGCTTAAGAAGTTGTTCATGTAAATTACTGGCAGAAAAAAAAAGTGGAAATTCAGTATTTGTCTGTAGTTGAACCCTGTCAGAATGGGTGGAACTTTATGTGCCTGGAATATAGTTCATATAAACAGCATTGTTGCTTCTATTTTTGTTCTGTTTTTCTCTTTGTTGCATCTCTAAAACAAGTTGTACATGGAGGAGACTGAGCTGTTGGTGGCTCTTTAAAATTTTGGAAAAAAAAATTTGGTAGTAATTTTATTCGTATGCCTTAGTTTTTTCACTGAATGACCAAGGGAAATCTTACATTATATTTCTCTTGCACAAAGTTATTGCATTTAATTTTGGGGTTTTTTTTAGGTTTTGTTAGCCATTGGTCGTGATGCATGCACCAGGAATATTGGTTTACAGACAATCGGTGTCAAAATTAATGAGAAGTGAGTATTGCTGAACTCCCTTAAACCACTGAACGCAAAGATTTTTTTTTAACCTCTTTAAAAATACCTCATGATACTGTTGTTTTTTAATTCTCACTCTTACATATGGCAATTATGTGAACCTTTGAAACATTTTTTGTCCTGGATTTGAGTACAGTTGTTCAGTAACTTAATTTCTTTAGTACGTATTTTGTAAAACAGCTATACTGAGTAAATACCTACTATAATACCTACTGGTTGGTCATTGTGGTTAAAGCATAGACCTGTATAATAATCAGGTGAAAGACTGTGAGTCCAAAGATGTTTGGGTAGTTTGACTGTCATCAGCCAGGCACTGTTCATGTCAGAACTGGCCCACTGAGTGCAGACTTCAGCCATGTGTCAGAGTTGGAGGTGATTGATGCTCTGAAGAGTTTGCAGTTGAAGTAAAAAAGGCATAAGTGTATTTAATGAAATGAGCTCAGTAGATAGAATAGAGTTTCTCCCCTCTGTTTTTGGCAGAGATCTTTTGAGGAAAGTTGTGATGCTGAATTCTGTGGTCTTCTGTTTGTTTTAAAGGAATGGGAAAATCCCTGTAAATGATGAAGAACAAACCAATGTGCCTTATGTTTATGCTATTGGGGATATCTTGGATGGAAAGCTTGAACTTACTCCAGTTGCCATTCAGGCAGGGAGACTGCTGGCCCAAAGGCTGTATGGGGGTAGTTCCAGAAAGGTAAAGCTATAAGCATACAACTTCAACTTATTTCTATGCTTTTTGCCTCAAAATTGCAGTAAAATGAGTTAATTTATCCACTTGTCTGTGGGCTCTGCAAGTGTTCTGTAAAAAAGAACAAAAAGTGCTAATACAACTTTTTCTGTTATGTACTATATAGAACTTGCATAGTCTAAATATGATTTTTTTTTTTGTTATTTTTAGTGTGACTATATCAATGTACCAACAACAGTGTTTACCCCTTTAGAGTATGGCAGCTGTGGGTTTCCTGAAGAAAGAGCCATAGATGAATATGGAAAGCAAAACTTGGAGGTAAGAACACCCAAGAATCAATTAACTTGTAGCTCGAGGCTGTTTTTCTTGGGCCTTGCTGCTTTATATTCAAGGCATAGTGTTAACAAGATCAGAATTTAGATGGATAGAGTTGTTGTGGCTGTGTTTTCATCTGGCCAGCAAGGTACTGGACTCACAGAAACCCGGGACTGGACTTAATGCTGCTAGAATTATGCGTAACTATTTGCAGGTGGCTGAGAAGCATTTGACTTCAGGAGGCCAGACTCGGGTTGCAGAACTGTAGGGGTGGTTTTTGTTGTCATGAATTAAAGGCTTTTCTTGCTGAAGTGTACCAAACTCCTGGGATGAACTGTTTCCTGCTGGTTCACTGTACCTGAATTGTGAATTGATTTTTTGCTGACCTTACCATATGTCTGTAGGAGTATTGGGCATAACTCAGCCATTTTTTGGTAATTTCTGGCCCCTGCACATCTCTGAGGAGTTACATTAAAGCTGCTTGCATGCCTTGTGTTTAAAAGTCACTTGACATTACAGGGCTTCTGCTGTTAAGTGTTTTGCATAATAGACCTAAACTTAGACTAACTGGATATTAATTTTGCCCTTCTCTTTCTGAAAGTTTGATTTGCAACCACTGTATATTGTAGCTGTTGCTATTTTTATCAAGTATGTAAATCAGAGCTACATGTTTTGAGCCTCTGCTGACTTTTGGAGGATGGACTCTCTGGGCTGAGTGGAACAAAAATTACTCTTGTCTAGTTTTTTATAGAAAAGAATATAGTGGGTTAAATGTCAAACCACCTATTTATAAAGATATTTAAAAGTAGAATTATGTCTGACTGAATTAATTAATGAAATTCAAATGCTCTTTTCCTGGTTTTCCTCCCAGGTCTATCACAGTTTGTTCTGGCCACTTGAATGGACAGTGCCAGGCAGAGATAACAATACCTGTTATGCAAAGATTATCTGCAATAAGCAGGACAACGTAAGTAGCAAGCTGCAATGGATATACTGAGGGTACTCTTGAAATGGAAAGAACTGCATAGCTACTTTATTTGAAGTGGTTAATTTTTTCTTAAAGACCCTGCTATTGGCCTGCTTGCATAACATTTTTAGTGTAGTGGGAGTTACTAGAGCTTGTATCAAACCCTTCCTGGTACTACTCGTGTTTTTCTCTCATCTGTTCTACAGAATCGTGTGATAGGACTGCATGTTCTTGGACCTAATGCTGGTGAAGTTACCCAAGGTTTTGCTGCTGCAATCAAATGTGGTCTCACCAAAGAATTGCTTGATGAAACAATTGGTATCCATCCTACTTGTGCAGAGGTAAGAAAGGGAGAAGGCACAGCCTGATTTAAAACCTGCTCTTGAAGACTGTTTTACCAAGAGGAGATCAGTAGCCATGTGGATTAAGATGCAGGCAATGGTAAATAAGCTCTTCTTTTGGTCTCTTATAGGTGTTCACTACAATGGATATTACCAAATCTTCTGGACAGGACATCACTCAGAAGGGCTGCTGAGGTTAAACCTGCTGTTTTACGTGTTTCCATGTTGCACACTCTGGTCCTGTGGAAGCTCTAATACATCTAACTGCTTAGCAGCAAAGTAAAAGGTTTGCATCAGTACCACTGTATGTGCTGCAGCTGGGAGTGGTGCCTTTGAGAGGCTTCCTCAGCGTGAGTTGTGTTGCACATGGGAACAGTAATGCAGCAGGGAAATCTCGGACTGTAAATCCCGACTTTGCTTGGAATTAGCACTGCGGTGCTTTTTTGACGTTGTAGCTCGGAACCTTCTCGTGAGGTGAGCTACGACTGATGGCTGCCAGGCAAGGCTGGGAGCTTCTTGTCTAGTCAGATGACTGAACTCCTCCTGAAGGAAATTCTTAAATTGCACAAATTAAAGCTAATGCTTCTAGTTCCAGTGTCTTGTACAAATGCTTGAAATAGAAGACAAATATATAATTGAGTGATTCTTGCCAACAGTTTACAGTTGACTGATTTATCTTTTTGATGCATTTTGTTATACTTAATTGTATGTTCAGCTGAGGCAAGATGGCATAAATAGGATGCAGTGTTGAGCAGTGCAGTTCAAGCACTAGTCTCCCATCCCAACCAGTCTAAAACTTCAGCATAACCTAAGACACCACTGTTGTTCACGTTCACAGTTGTTTGACCTCAGGTGACATCATGTCTTTAAAATAAAAATTTGAGTTGTAGGCGTCTTGTATGTCAAGGCTGAAGAGCGTAAGTGCAAGACCATGTCAGTTTGCTTAAATCTGGTTTCAGCTCTGTAAAACCTCACAGAACCCAGAATTATGTCTGTGCTGTTACGTGGAATGCTGAAGTCTTGGAGAAGCAGACTCTGTCCCACTAACACAGCACGTGCCTGCCCATGGAGGTGGAAGGTGGTGTGCAGAGCTGCTCTGAATCATGTGGCAGCCCAGAGCAATGACCTGCTGTGCTTTGTGTAGTGCTGTGTAGCTCTCCTCCACCCCTCGTGTTCTGTCCTGGGGGAACTGTGCTTGAATCTGGCTCTTAGTTTTGTCCAAAGAGCTGTTTTGAAAAGACTGTTCTGAACATTGTATGATAGTAACCAGTTTTTAACTATTTAATCTGTGACGTACCGTGGAATTTGAAGTTCAATAAACAATACATACAACACTCTGTGGTGTCTGACCTCGTGATTTATGTTGCCTGAGATTTTATTGGGCTTCAATTATGTTGTTTATGCCATGCAGTACTGTTGTGGCGTGGTAGATGAGGGGTGCTGTGACCCTCCAAATAACATCTCCACAGGGGCTGGAGCTGCTCTGGCAGAGCCACTGCGCTTCTGGTGACGAGCTCGGATGCACCAACAGCCCCCGTCCTGCCCCGGTAGCTGAGCCTCCATTTGTGGGTGGCTCCCGGAGGGAGCAGCTCAGGAGGGCTCAGACTCCCATAGGGTGAAGCCGGCAGCACCAGCTTCAGTCAGAGGAGCAGCTGGCACGCACACACGCTGCAGGCAACAAAAGAGCCAAGGAAGGAGCTTTAGCATGGCATTCCAAGAAGAGGTTTTACTTCCCGGTCAGGATCACCTCATCATAAAAGGAGGCAGAGGCCAAAGACGAAATGGGGGAGGGGTTGGGGGTTTATATGAGGGTTTCATGGGGCAGCAGGCTGCAAGGCGGGAGAGGGACGGGACCAGGGCAAAGGGACCCATAAGGAGGGACTAGGTTACAAGGGCAAATGGGAAAACAGGGAAGGGATAAAGGGACAGGGAGAACAACAAATCAATCAAAGGAACAGAACTGTGTGCAAACTGTGTCTCAGGAGAAGCCTATCACTCAAGCGTGGGGGAGAATTCCCTGTCACAGCCCCCAGTGGGCTGGGTGACCCCAGCACAGTACTGAAACCTCTATGGACTTGTGCATGTTGTAATCTTTTAAACGGAGAAACAAGTTGTCTTGTCACCCCTGGGGGCTTGCTCAAGAAATCAGACATGCTTCTGCTTGGGTATGCAGAATTGAACTTGGGTGAGTTTGAAGTGAAAGAACAGTTTTGCACCATTTCTGTATACTCCAGAAGATTTGGAATACCTTAAAGTTGTATTGTTTAACTGCAACCCAGCTCAAAGATGCTCAGTAGAATCTAGTTAAGAGTGTTAGGTGCAAATCTTGCTGGTGCTCGAGTTTAATAACTCGTGGAGACTTTGGGGTTTTGCTCAGTGCCCAGTAGCACTGCAAAATACTTTCACTTGACAGTAGAGACGCTTCCTGAGCTGCAGGTGCTGCTTTGCTGCAGAGCTCTGGGGAGTTACTTCTTCTAGTCCCATAGAAATAATGACAAACTGACTGAGAACAGCAAAGTTTACCTGGTGTAGCCCTGTTGGAGAGGAAGCGAAGGAGGAAGCCGAGTCAATGAGTGCTAATTCCTGAATTTGCTATTAGTAAGCACTAATTGAGTTTTATTTCAAATTGAGATTTGATTTGCAGGTTCATGTTAATTCATAAATAATTACCACTTGCGTATCTGTAACAGCATCCTAATTGCAGATGTTCCTTTTGTCAAGCTTGCCCCAGCTGTCAGCTCTAGGTGATACATAGAGCTGGTGGCACCCAGAACTTTTATCCAGTTACTCTTCTAAGCTTTAAACTCTCTGGTTTAAACACATGGTAAGTAGCTAATAGCTGGAGGAAGTGAACATGTCACTTGCGTTTGAGTAGGATCACATGTGAAATAAAAAGTGCTGTGACAGCAAGACATAGATCAAAGCCAAAATTTTAAGCTGGACAGTAGGTGTTAGAGAAGGTGGTAAAATCTGTAACAACCAAATAAATACCCTGAGTTTGGGTAGTAAGGACACTCCAGCAGTGGCATCAAAGGCAAACTGGTGTTTACATTTCTGTTGTCATAAATGTTGTTCAACAAATTCCAAAGAGCTGCTCTGTGTTCTTAAAACACTCTGGTATTTTATTCATGCTCTAATACACGGAACCTTTTAGAAGCCATAGTTGAAAATGCTCAGTTGTGACTGAATCTGTGCTTAGCTACTTGTCTAGATCACTGATAATTGTGGCACTCTGTATCTGGACTGGAGCTCTTGAAACAGTGAGTGAACAGCAAAGCTGTGTGATTTTTTTAATTTATTGGTGAAATTTATCCATTTCAGGTCCAGAAGTGGTTATGATTATAGTTATTGTAAAGATGGAAGACACTTAATCATCAAATTAGTAGATGGCTTTCCACATAGCATAAGTTTTAATTATATCTTGAGCACTGTAATTTGTCTTGAGTAACACAAGCAGCTGAAGTTGGCCTGTGCAAGAGCTGTGGGGGCAAGTTAGAGACAGAAGGGGAGCTGAATATTCTGTAATAAGCCTTGAAATGCCAGAATTATACACAAAAGTTTTTTCCTGAGTAACTGAACTGTTTAAAGCTCCTGATTCTCACAGTTCCCCTTGGAGCTGCTTTTGACAAAGACTTGAAGTGTTTACCTGTTTTCAGCACATCTCATACTGGAAGAAAATTGAAAAATAGGGTTGGTTTTTTTCATTAGCTCTAAACTGGAGTTAAAAGTACATGTTTAAATCCTGTGCTTGTCAAGCCTTCCCTGAATATTGGCAAGGGAAAAATTCCTGGATGTGCCTTCGAAGAGTTGGGAACAACAGAGGAAGGAAGGATCAAGCATTTTAACTAAAAATAGTAGTGGATCTACTGAATGCATGTGCTTTGTGGTGCTTGCTCTGCAAGGGGAGAGATGTTCAAATTACCAAAATCAGCTATAAAATTGTCTGCAGCAGATGGATCTCGATAGGGAAGAAAAAAGTGACTCTTATCTCTTCAAGCAGAGATAACCAAGTTTGTAGGTTTTTCACCTATAATATTTTTTACTAGCTTTTCTTGAAATAATTTGCCACTCTTGCAATGTGTGCAGTCCAAATGTTATAGTGGTGAAAATCTAAAAACTTCTGGTTTCTACATAATAAAAGTTGTCTTAAAAAAAACTTTCTGGAAGATTTCATTTGTAAGGTTTGCAACCATTAAGCAGCTTTGTGGTTTTGACCACTGAGAGGACAGAAGTGTTCTTTCTTTAGTTAACTTGGTTAAAAATTACTACTGCACTCTTCTGAAAGACAGGAGTTGGGGGGTTCTGTGTGTACCATGGCCTGCAAGGAATTTGGCTTGTCTCCCTTTCCTGCTGCACCGTGCTGCGTTCCCTGCTGGGATGGATTTGCCCAGGTGGTGTCTGCCGGCTGCAGGTGCCCCTGAGCTGTAAGGAGGGGCTGAGAACCCAGTGAACCCGAGAGCCTGGACAAGAAACTCCCTTGAAGCAGCTGCTGTTGGTTGCTGTTTGCTTTTCACAGAGGCTGGTGGTTGTGGGTAGATGCTGACAGGGCTCACCACCACTTTGCCTTGTAAAAATGTGACTCCTGGAAACCTGGCACTGACTTCCTTATGGAACCTCCCCTTGGACGTGCTCTGGCTTGGGGCTTGCGTGGTGTGTGGGCGAGGGCAACTCGGAGCAGGGCTGGGGTCTGGGCTGTGGCAGCTATGACGGAGTGGAAGTCACGGGGCTGGAAATTGGCACTGGGAGGGCAGGGGGCCCACACTGGCACAGGCTGGGCAGAAGAGCTGAAAATTGGTGGAGGTGGAAGGTTTCATCTGGGATTTTTCACTCACCTTTTCCTCCCTCGCCTCAAGCCGGATGAAAAATCATGGTAGAGCCTCTACCAGCCTGTGGTAACTGTATCATCCAGGTTTGTTGCCAGGTGATGTGTCTGCATCTTCCACCTTTTCTGGGTGTAGGCAGTGAGTCCAGTGAGCAGACTGGGAAACAGACTTTACTATGTACAGTTCCATCCCTTTGCAGGAAGAACTGCCCTCAGCTTGACTAATTCTGTTCCTCTACTCATCTGTCCCCCTTGACAAGATCATTGCCTCCCATGTGGGATATGAGCTCTTCCTACTCTCTTTCCCCAAAATAAGAGGCCCCACACTTTCCCTGGAGCAAGCACCCCCTACAAAACTGTCTTAATTCTCTTCCCTTTCCTCTGGCACTTTCCAGGCTTTCAATTACAGCCTGAGTGCATTTCTATTGCTCTTGAATGTTAATTCTATTGACCTTTGCCAATCCCTTTCTCCTCCCAGCTGAGGGACAAACTTGAAAAGGATTATTCCTCTCGAAGGTGATGAAAAGGGCTCCTTGATTGCCAGATTGGCATCTCCATAACATTCAAGGTCTCTGCTGGGCCAGAGAGGTGGAGGAAAAAAGCTTGGGAACCAGGCCAGCTGCCTCCCACATTGGATGAAGCATCATTAAACAGCCCCTTCCCTTCAGGCTCCAGTTTGTCTCTCCCTCTTATTAAAGCAGCTGAGTTTCTAAATTAAGAAGCCTGAGATTCTGGTGTTGAGACGTCCACATTTAATTTATCTTGCACTCTACAGGGGCTGAAGTTCATCTTGCTGATCCTGACCTCAATCAGCAGGAAATGCAGACTTTTAAAATGTGTTTGTGCCTTGTACTTGCGTTTGCTAATGTGGGCTGTGACAGTAGAGGTTAAAGCTTTGCTTTGTTTTGCATCTGTGGTGTGACTGAATTGGTTACTTAACATCTCTGAGGATAAGCTGTATTGCTTGAGTGAGAGGATTAGTTGGTGTTTGCACAGCATTTTAGAGTTCTGAAGTGAGATGGGTTAAGGGCAATGTCACTGACAGGATCTATCTGACATGGAACTATTGCTGGCTGAGGACCTGCAGTTGTGTCAGGTCTTGTTGGGGGCCCTGTGAGAAGCTGAATTCCTGGACTTCTCTATGCAAATCTTTAAGCAAGATGAGGTTGGTTAACCTGGGATGGCATCAGCTGCCCACCAAGCTGCTCTCTCATTCTACCTCCTCCAGACAGGGAAAGAAAACACAAAGAGAAGTCTTTTGGGTGGAGATGAGGACAGAGACACCACTCACCAGTTACTGTCATGGGAAAAACAGACTCAACTTGGGAAGAAATAATTTAAGTTACTGCAAATTAATACTGGACTAAGACAGTGAGAAATAAAAACTAAACCAACCTTCTTCCCTGGCTCAGCTTCACTCCCAACTCTTCCACCTGCTCCCCAGGGGCACAGGGAGATGGGGAATGGAGGGTTGTGGGCAGGTCATAACACATCATCTCCACTGCTCCTTCCCCACACCATGCCCCTGCTCCAGTCTGGGATCCTTCCCAGGGAAAACAGTCCACAAATTTCCCCACGTGTCTTTCCCACTGACACAGGTTTACATTACTGCCTTCAATCCCTTTTATAATATCAAGCACAAATAAGTAGTTCGTGCTTTTGGGATGAGATTTTATGGCTTGGCACTTTTCCTGTGGTCCTTCTGCTGTTCACAAAATACCATGAATAGGGCAGAGCTGTTGTGTTTAGTATCACACCATCTGTGCATTGCTCCAGGATTCCAAGAGTCTGTACTTGTAATCAAGGATTAAACTATTTTTGCAATCCATCCTAGTGGCATATGATAGCAAGCAGAGATTGCTCCTAAATATTGCAGAAGATTGTTGAGCCTTGAGTTACTTTCTTCCAGCGTGGTAGGAAAGACAGCTGTATTTGTCAGACATTGGGAAAGTAACAGACTTCAAAATTCAGAAAGTTCTAAAGGTAAAATGAGTTCCCGAGTAGAGTTTGGGCACACTTTTTCCTACGTGGTTGTTTTCTTCTTTCTAAAGGAAAAACAAAGATTGGTTTCAGCACATGTCATCACTAATATTTTATTTTTTAGTTCTTTTTATGTATAACAAAATACAAGATAAAAAAAAAATTATCATCTCTAAACCTAACCTAAACAGATGAGATTAGCTACTCACACTTGTGTATCCCTTTATAAATATCCTTTACACTTTTTTGCTTGGGGCTGTTTGTTTTGGGGTGGTTTTTTTTGGTTTTGTTTTTTTAGATTTAATAGCTCAAGGAAATGGAAGCAATGAGGGGAAAGCATAAGAATGGATCTAAATGTAGCTGTCCCCCAAAGTCTTTTGATTTGTGTCAGGAAGGGGGAATATAGTTTGCAGTAGAGATGGGATGTGTTCATCTCTGACTTTGGCCAAGTCTGTGGCCTTTTTTCCATGTCTTACAGGAGACATCACCGCTTCCTCTGGCAGAGGTGACTTGGTGGCTGCACTGTGGAGAGCTCACCTCGCTGCTTTTTCATTGCTTCTGTGCTGTAAGCAGATGATTAATACCTGGAAGATGAAAATAATTTTTTCCAGCTAGTCTTAAAAATAGTAGCATGCATTTAAAAATGTAATGATTTTCAAAGTGAAATATAAAAATGTCAGGGTAATTCTTGCACTAAATTGTTGGAGTCTTTTTATTCTTGTGGTTTCCTAAGTCATCCTTTACCAGAATGATGGTACTTTAAATGTGTTCATTAATTATTGCAACGTGAGAGTCTGTAGTCTGTAGTTTGAGGAGACTTACCTACTGTGAAGGAAGCGAAGTGATTGTTTAATACTCTTTATCATTGATTTGTGGCACATTAAAATTAGGATGCCAGTTACTGGAGCAAAGATAAAATATTGTATGGACCCTTTTCCAGCCTCAGATGCTGCTTTGCTTCTGTTGTTTCCTCACGTGAGGTGAAGTAGCCAGCTTCCAAAAGTGCTGTTCCCAAAGGACAGCCGGGATTCATTTCCTGGGACAGCAGCAAGTCACAAAGCTCAGGCAGTGCCTGCTCACCAAACTGAACTCTAACTCAGATATGTTCATATTTTTCAATTATCTTCTCAACTGCTCATAAAAGAGGTGTCAGTGTTTTTTAATTGCCTGTCATCCGCCAGGAATCTCTCCCTTAAACTTCTGCCCTTAAACTTGTGAGGGAAGTGCTCATGATAAACTTGTTCTTAGGCTGGCCCAGACTTTGCATTTGCTAATAAGCAGGAACATCTGCTTGTTGCTGCCAAAGCCAATGCTAAACACTGGAAAAATGTCTAGACTATATAATTTTGTAATGAACTTTATCAGGAAAAAGGGTCTTGGGCACTTTTAAAGCTTCTTTAGAGGTTTAAAAAGCCCTCTGGCTAAGAGCCAACTTCAGGCTCTATATTTTTTTTTGGCATTACAAAAATTAATTTTTCCATTATCCTGCCTGTTTTCTAGTAGTGTTCTCAGGAAAACAATTGGATGGAAGTATTTTTTATCTTCCTAGGAATTAATCTTGTGTGATCTGATAGGTTTTTATTAAAAACAGCAGAATGCTGGAGTAAAAACAGCTGTTTGCACATGTCACAGACATACCTAGGCTGTCACAAATCTCCTTGCCCACTCAAATAATTCATTTTTTAAAAATCTTTGAATTCTTGGATGGGACAATGAGATTATATCAGTGGACACAAAGCAGAGGTTTTACAGGAATTGGTGAGTGATGAGACATTTGGTTGAATTTCAAGTGACAGGAGGTGATCCCTTAAGGAAGACTATTTATATAAAAACTTGTGAATTTCAGCATTAAAGGAGGATTTTTGAGGTACCATGTACTACTCCCTGCTCACTACAGGTTAAAAAAGCCAACATAAGATTCCCTGTTCAACTCCTGCAGTCAGGCTTGGTGCTGAACCTGGGACAGACCTCACCTGCCTCCCTAGCTCACAAGGTAAAGATCATCCTGACTTTTTTCCTGCTTTTAATTCGCAGGTGGGTTTTTATTAGACTCTGACCCCCTCAGTGCTGGGTGCTGTGCTGCCAGCAGGGTCTGCTGCCCTTCAGGAAGGATCTTACTGAACTTGATCCTTTCTCCCAACCCTGTGCTTCTGAAACTTTGGGGCTTATGCTGTCGGTGTGCTCTGGTCTGGGAGTCTCTCATTTCTGAAACAGAGGGAAAGAACCCTACCTTGTCCAGATAAAACCCAAGTTTTCAGTAAAACTGCTCCTGTTTCAAATCTGGGAAAGAAAAATATGTGCACAAATAGGGCTCGTTTTCTTGAAGTGTCACCAGAGCAAAACAGTGTTGGGTAAATAGAGATGATGGAAAGAAATCTGAATGTTTCCTATGACATGCACAGTCAGACTCTGCAGTCTTGGATGATTAATACAGTATCCTGCTACATGGCAAAGACTCAAGGCTTCTCCCACCCATGGATTCTGGCAGAAATGTTCTCTGGTGGGAGTAGGCAACAATGCCAAAACTCCTCTCCATCATTTAATCATTACTACTGCTTTATTTACATGAAGGTTCAGCATGAAATGGATCCTCTCCCATTAAAAGACCTCTCCAGTGATGTGTTACTGTTTGTGCTGAAGCTCAGATATGCAATGGACTTTTAATTCACAGCAGCAACAAAAAAATGAAGTAGAGGCTTGTATCTTATTTGCAGTGCATCTTCCTGCCAGTAAAAAAAAATATATCTCCCTTTCTGAAGCATATGTAACTCATAAAATCTGAAAATTGCTTTGAAGCATTGGCCTTGTACAGAGCCACACTGTGTAATTGGCTTTTTCAAGAAACATCTGCATCATATGCTTTAAGGTATGTACTAAGTGATTTAATAGGGTATGTCATTTTTAATTACTGTGGAAGAGCATTCATAAGTATAAAAATGCAAGTCATGTCCTCTTGGCATTACTGCTTCTAAAAGCATTTTTATGTAACCTGCAGGAACCAGCACAGTATTTTCTTTATCCTCTAAGTGCATGATAGTTTTACATTTTTGTGATCTGCAGGATGAGTTCGGTGGATGATTTGAGGTAAATTAGCCTTAACTGAGCTCTCAGAAAAACTGCTGCCAATTTCTGAGTTTAAATGGTCTAAAATTAGCTCATCCAGCTTTACAATACATCACTGTCTTAGAAGCATTCCAGTTTTCTCCACCCTCCCAATGCCATCTAATGCAGTATAATCTCTACTAACAGGAGGGAAAAAGCCATGTCATTGTGATTGCCCCATCCGTGCCACAGCTGCCTCTGAGTCCAGTGGCCATCTGTGGAAAATAATTGATTTTTTTCTTTTTTCTCTTGATATTGAGTTCTCAGCAAATCATTAGAATTTAAAAATGACATAAAACCTCTTTATAGGAGAAGGTGATTTGCTTTGAGAAAGTGTCATGTGCAATTTAACCTGCAGTGTATTGTAATTGATGTTGGCTGCCTTTGACAGCTATTTCATGATTTTCTCCTCTGTGCCTGTGCTCTGGCCCTGCATGCTGAAAGGAAGCTGGTGCCTGACAAAGGAGAGGCTGCTGTGCTGTTCTCGTTGCAGCCTCCAAGCATTTGAATGGTTTTATCCATTTCTGAGTTTGTCAGAAATCCAGTCCACGAAATGCAGGTGGGAAATCCAGCAGAGCAGTGGTGCTGGGGCTGCCAGCAGGTCTGTGGGTTCAGTGGGAACTGCAAAACACTGAAACACTGTATTCCAGAAAGGAGCCTAACACAGGAGCAGCTGGGGAAAGCTCTGAAGTTTTGGGTGAGTAACAGATTTGTCAAAGAAATGAAATGTCTGGGAAAGGTCCCAACCAGCAAGGTAACTTCTTAGCACTTACAGGTAGAAGCACATCTTCCAACAAGGCTGGAGCTGGACATATCCGACTAGAGCTGGCCTTTCATCATCTGCAACATTTCTAATATTTGAAAGTTTCCAATACTTTCTATGTTTAAAAATGTATAAAAGATATGCTGCCACCCATTTCGTTGTGTCAGTGGGGGACAACTTTTAGCATAGAGTGAAACTGTGGAAACACTCCTGGAAACAACAAGGCCTGTTCCTCAGCAGAGGACTAGTGGAATGGAAGCTCATTAGCATTGAGTTACGTAATCCTTTTCCTTTAGTGAAAGTTTAGCTTTAAGTTATAATTTTCCCCTTTTATTAATTTTTTCTTTTCCTTGGCTAAGATTAAAGTGCTCCCTCTGCACCCAGACAAGATGGGATAGCTCTGTCTGTCCTTGCTCCAGCCAGCCACGACCCTGCTGTCCAAACACCCCAGTGGGACAGTTCACCTCTGGGGAACATCAGACCCTGCAAGGTCCTGGCTCTACTTTTGCCCTTTTCATTGCTCAAAATGTTACTTGTCCCAAATTCTGCCCTTGGTTGCTGAGTCCTGTCCCATCTCTCTTACTTTCTTGGCAGATGAAAAATTACAAATACAGTTCTCTAGATGAAATCAGATGAGATGATGGTGAGTGGGTGTGTATATATGGCTATAGATAACAAGATATATCTCCATTGGTGCCTTACATATTTCAGTGGCTTCTGGTTGCAATGTCAATATTGGCTTTCTTCCTTCTACAGGAATAAACACTAGAGAAGCCACAGAAAACAATACGGAAAGAGATTCTGAAGTTCATTCAGTGCATTTGCTTCACTGAAAGTAGAAACAAGTCTCCTGAAAATGATCTTGCTTGAGCTATGGTAAGCCTTGAAATGCCCGTGCTTCTGTTGTTGCTTGTATTTACACACGTACTGTGGGAAAGAGGATGGAAAATGTTGCTAAGGAGAAAGGAGTGGGAAGTTTGAAGCCATACCAGCAGCACATGGTGAAACTGGAGAAGGGATTGCACTGTCCTTGCTATTTGATGGTAGCCTGTAAAGTCTAGATTAGACACACAACAACCCCTTCATCTTACCTGGGCCAGGTGAGGATAAGGATAAAGAGGGTGAATGAATGCTTGAACAGGTAAGAGTTGCTGGTTCTCTGCTGCTGTTTGCTTTTCCTGTGAGCCCTAGTTACCTGAACCTGTTTATGGCAAATGATGTGCTGAGAGTCTCAGATTAACCGAATGCTTTCGCATCCCTTTTTTATGAACCTCACGTTATAGAAGTTGTTATTCTGTAAAAGCTGTGACATGTTTATAAAGAAAGCTGTGTGATTGTAACCTGATGTTTCCCTTCCTAATACTATTAAAAATACCCAGGCTTTTAGGCATTAATATAAGCTTTCACCTTGCTAATACTGCTTATTCTCCTAGACGGAATAGGAAGCTACAAATGCTGAATTGTAACTTCACTGAAGATGAGGGAAACTGAGAAAAAAATTTTGATAGAAGAATAGGAGTCAGAAAATTCATTTCCATTTTAATGGGATTTTAGTTGTGTTCTGAATATGCTTCAAGTTTAAATCCAGCACTTAGAAAGCTCATATTACAAATGGGTTGTATTTTCAAGGAAGGAATATGTGTGTTGTCTCCTGAAGCACCCGTTGTGGTGCGTGCAGAGAGGATTGAGTGTGTGATTGTTTATTTACGTAGGTGTCTGTGGGATTTAGAAGCATCACAATATGTTCAGAGTCCATTTGTATTGTAGAGAGTTTTTTTAGGGTTATGTGAAGGCACGTTAGATTAAGAAAACAAAAAGAACCTGTGAGGATGCTGCTAATCAGAGAGCTGAATTTACGTGAGCTTTAGTCACGGCCATCCAGTGGTCTTATCTGCTGCAAATAATCAAGCAAACTTATTAGTTTTATTTCCATTTTATCTCCAGACTGTATTTATAATTTCTCCCACATTGAAGTCATATGAAAGAAGAAGAGAGAGCTTGAGTTTTGCTAAAAAAAAACCCAGAAAAAAGAAAAAGCAATACTTATTTCTCTTCAGCCCACTTCAAATATTGTCTTTCCTAAGTAATAAAGAAAATACCAATTCAGATAATCACTGAATTTTAAAATAGGTAGAATCTCCAAATAGACTCTATTTTACTGTCTAAGAAAATAATTCTAATCTTGCTGAGTTGTTTCCTGTGTAATATGATAGTGACTCTTGGGTACTTCGATTGGCTTTGCAGTGGAGCTGACTTCCAAAGGCTATTCTGACATGTTCCTAGGGAATCACCAAGTGACCCAGAGCAAAAATTCTGTTACCACTTGTGTATCTCAAACAGGACAAACACAAAAAGGAACACACTTAAGATACAGAATGTAGAGCAAACTGTTGCAACGCTCACAGTACGGGCCACGGTTTCTGCGGTGTCCCTCTGTCACAATACGTTCTCGTGTCCCTTTCCAACAGCAAAGCTCCTGCATTCCTCTCCCTCCTGGCCAGGAGAGCATTGCTTCTGCTGCTGTGCTCAGTGAGTTGCAAAATTTCAGCTAAAGCCTCGGCACAACAGTTAATAGGTGTCACTCATCCCTAATGCTCAGGATTAACTTGGATTAGTCCTCCACTGAGTTTGTCTCTGGTGAGGGTGCCCTGGACAGCCAGGTGCAAACAGTTTAAGCAGACAGGAAGGCTGGGGATGGTGAGGTGACCTGCTCTGGTGCTTGTCTCTGCACCCATGTGTGGGGTCTCCCCTTTTTTTACCATATCAGACTTACAGATCAAGAGCTGGAGCACTGAGAACAAGGCTGTCTTTCACAGACCAATTTTTATTTCACTGAGCTATTATTCTGGTCCTTCGGTGAGGCTTATTCAGGAATGTTGTGGAGCAGGTGGAAAAGAAGCTAATGTGTTATGGATTATCTGACACGTCCAGCTGCATCTTTCATTCCCAAGGAACAAAAGTCATTCCACAAATACAGAAACTTCTTTTAATTAACCATCAGAGGTAAAGAAGCCTCCACCTCCTGCCCAGGAGCTAAGTTGTCAAAGCAAACCAGGGCTGGTTGAGCTGCTCTCTCTGGTTCTGATAGTTCTGTTCTCGTGGTTCTGGTACAGATCTCTGGGTGGTGGAATCAGAGTCAAATCCCTTTTCCATTGATTCGAAGCAGAGATTGGAACCAGGAACTTGCAGAAGAAAAACCTTTCTCACTGCATTTCACAGCAATGTGGGGCGTGGATTTCTCTGTCTCTAGGTAGAATTACCTCTCTTTTCTACTTTTCTGTTACTTCCATTTTTCACTTTATTGCAGCAGACTCACATAGCTATCACAGCAGAATTAATAAAATGGCTTTTAAGACAGACATAAGTAATCAGGAAGCCTGACTCTATTCTTGGCTAGATTTATGATGTTGGCCTTTCCACCTGCATTTAAAAATAAATCTGAAAAAGACCAAAGCCAACCCCTAACAAAATGCAAGTGTGTTGTCTCAGACCAAACACTGTACTGAAGCCTGCTTAGGAGGCTATCCCAAATCCTTGCTGCATATGGGGTCCTTAACTAAGGGATAAAGGCTGTAAACTGAGAGTAGGTTTAAGTTAGATGTTCTGCAGAAATTCTTCCTTGTGAGGGTCATGAGGCTCTGGAACACATTTCCCAGAGAAGATGTGGGTGTCCCTTCCCTGGAAGTGTTCAAGGCCATGCTGGACAGGGCTCTGGTTTAGTGGAAGATATCTCTGCCCATGGCAGGTGGGCTGGAACTAAATGGTCTTTAACTCCCTTCTAACCAAAACCACTCTGTGATGATTTCAGTGAAGTACAGGCAGGAGAGGGTGAGCCACATGGAGTTCTGGTGGCCTGTGTGTCCTTCATGAATTTTACTAAGCTACTATTCTTCTGTGGTTAAGAAATTAAAATCTAAAGTGACTCCAGGGAAAGCTAAGGAAGAAAAAACAATGCAGCTTCTCAAATAGAATAAATCCAAGGTGAAAACTGATAGCTTTGCCTTAGGAGTAAAGTAAGTGAAAGCTGGTTTAGAATAGCATTTTAGAGGTTGTTTCATTTCTCAAACTTCTTTGATGAATTAACCAAGTGTTATTAGCATGTGGCTCTGTTATGATGTGCCATTAGTGAGATGTGTGTTCACCTCTCAGTAACTACTGTATCTGTAAGATTGATTAATAAAAAGTCATCCACACAGTCAGGGCTCGCTAAATCTGACCAGGACAGCTTGGGGTGCATTGGGCACTAAGGGAAGGTCTGGCTAGACAAAAGGGCAGTTCTCACTGCAGTTTGTGCTCTGCCCTCAGTAAGAATTTGGCAACACCTGAAGTCTCAGAGGGTGTGTGCAGGTGTATCAGAGGGCAGTGGAGATCAGCTCTGCATCTGACAGCTGCTTAAGGATTGTATTGACGGGATGTGAGAAATTTCAAAATGCAAACCAGATTCTCTAGGAGCTGCAATGCTGTTTGTAAGAGAATGCTATTAAATCATCTGTTTTCACTAAAGCGAGCATGTAGAAGTGGATTGCAAGTGCAGATCTGTATGATTGCTTGTCATTGCTCTTTAGCAGTGGTTTATTTCAAAATGCGCTGCACAAGCCTCTGCCTGTGGATTTAATCTTCAGATACACCATTGATTTAAATATTTTCTCCCAGAAAATGGTGAGAGATCTACCTATGTAGCAATAGGAAAAAAACAATCCTCCTTCCTTCTTATACACACATACACAACACTCATCCAGCCAGAGGTGCAACAATCCGTATTTAGCTGCCAGAGCTGGTGGGAGAGTAGTGGTGGCCCCAGGCAGAGATTAAGGGGCAAGTACAGGGAACGACTCCTTGCATTATCTAACACAGCTTTGTGGGGGCTCTGTGGAGCCCTAAGTAATTGTTATCTGACCCTTCCCTTTGCTGGAGCCAGCTTTAAATCCCGAATCAATAAAAGGAAGTTGCACCATGGCTTTGAATGAATAATGCAGCAATTTTGCAGCACGGCGCAGCTACTGAAAGGCAGCAGTTTGTTGTCATTCCGGGGAGATCAGACTCTCACGCTGCTCCCACGGGCCTGGGTACGTGCACAGCTGAAGTTCACAGAAGTTTACTACCTCTTCATGACGAGCTGAATGTGGGGAAGGTTATTATTCTGCTGACTTATCCGTGGCTCTGGATGGATGGGTGTGTCCCTGTTGGGATGCTAAAGGCACTGGGAGTCACGTTGTGTTGTGCAACCTGCGGGATCGTTGCATATGGAGTACTTTTATGATACTCAGTCCAAGAACACAGAATGAACAGAGCTGATCTCTCCAGGCAGCTTTCTTGTCCTGCGCACTCCTGAGCTTTATTGCAGTTCCCATCTGAGACATGAAGATAAAGATATGAGTTACAGTCACAGTTACAGACACTCCATTTCCTGGAAAAGTTTATGCACAGGGAAAATCACAGCATCATGCAACACCATGGGTATGCAGGACATGAAGTGACTGCCTCAAAGTTATAGTGGTGGCAGAGCATAAAATTAAAACACTGAGGTAGAACTAAGGAGATTTTCACTAGAGCAAGATGAACATTCTGCACTAGAGTAGAAGTCAGGAAAAGATGTGGACTTGTCAAAATTTCAGTGTTTCCTAGGAGCACACCAGCTACGTTGAAATTGGTGTTAGAAAAAATCCAAAAGACCAGGATGAATTTTTTTGTTATTTTGTCCTAAGCAAGAACCTGTCCAGTGGCCAAGATTCAATCTAGGAGCTGTAGAGTGCAAATTCACATTTTTGCTTTTCTCATTCAGCCTGGGTGCTTGAATATGTGTTTCTCTCATCCCAAACAGTTGGGAATTTTGGCCTTTCACAGTTCCTTCCACTGTTCGGCACTGGCTTCATCAGCATTCCTTGTTAAACAGACATGGAAGTATCATTGGAGTCATTAGAGTTTAAAAGGGTGAAGATCCCTACTTCAAAATTTTCAATCCTATAAGTACATAAATGGATGAGTTGAATTGTGTGTGCTGCTTTTACTAGGAGAAAAATACTTATGTTTTGGTGGTTTGAAGCCATCTGTAATTATGGATAAATAAGTCATGGCCAATTTATTAGACTTGGTTTTTTTGTGAGACAGTTGTCTTTTAGATTTTCTGTCCTCTCTCGTGTGCTGATCCCGGCACTGCTGTTATATATTGCATTATATATATATAATGGCAATAATGTATAGCAACACTTCATGCTCAGCATGAGAAGACAGCAGTGTGAAACCAGAAAAACACATTGAGCCAAGAAGTGTGTCAGGTATTTCCCTAGCTCTTTGTTGCTCTCTGTGTTTTCCTGTGTGTTGTTGTGTTTTGGTTTTGGTTTTTAAGCACTGACTGTGCCAGGGCTTGCAGTTTGTCTGCTGAGCCCGTTCCCGATACAGCACCCAACAGACTGGGTGGTGATTTATGTGGGGAAAAATACCTAAGATAATGATAGACCACTGAATCCCTCCATTTGTGACTTATCTTGTATCTCTGGAAATGTACAGACCGTGGCCTTCCCTAATGAGTAAAGCACGAGAATCTCTTTTCCTGAGATGACATTCAGCTATTTCACTCAAAAACAACCACGAAAATACACTTAGATTACATGCAAAACTGAAAGCTTTAAGCTGTTAGGCAACCTCACCCTCTAGAACTATCCTAAAAGAGTCTCTGGAAGGTTTTGCTGCACATGTCCAGTTCACCAGATGATCAGCAGCCATGTATAAAGGGGGAGAAATTGCACCACCAGCTTTCTGGGGCTTTTAGCTGTCTGAAAAAATACAGAAATACTTTTGTTGCAGCAGAAGTAAATGAAAATCCAGGAATCCAGGAATACTATTTTAATAATGTTCCTGTACTCAGATGGGCTTGAAAAGCCGAAGTTTTCTGGGAAGCTGCCAAATGCAGGTAATGAAAGGTTGTTTAGCACTTGGGAAGTGTACAAAGCAAATGCTAAACACCAGTTACATTCAGCTGTCCAAGTCACAAGACTGCCTAGAGAACTGCTGGTGATAAATGTTCACAATTATGGTATAGAAATACCATCAGGAATTTAGGGTGGAACAAGGCAGGGCCACCCTGGAGTAATTACACGGACTCAAGGAGAGGAGAAACTTCCTTGAGAGAAAACAGACACATTTGACCAGAGAAATGCTGACTGTGCAGTAAAAAATACTTTCATATGAGCCTGCAGGAGAGTAAACTCACCAATTCCAGCTTGGAAAGTGTGCTGGGTCATTCACAGAGCCACTGCATCTGAGGGCCAAATGTGCTGCTTCTGACTCGAAACTAAAGCCACTTCTCACTGATGTTTTTGCTCTCTGCAGTACTTTGCCGAAGTCACTTAAGCATCTGCAAGAAGTTTAGTGGTGCATGAGATGAGGATAGGTTCAGTATGTATGAATAGGTCCAACTATGTTTCCAAGCCAGATTTTTTCCATGCACAACAGCACCAAAATTTGGGTAACAGCCAGAATGTTGCACTAAGTTCTTTTATTTGTCCTCCTCATTGCTTTATTAGCAATTCCAGGATAATCTGTTGTTTCAGACTAATTTTACTCTCATTTTGCAGGATTAGTGATAGAACCATTGTAACAATCAGCTAAGGATGCTGAAACACTTGAGGTCTGATCTCCATTTGCACCTGGGGAGTGGATGTTCCGTGTCTGTACAGAAACTGCACAGGCTGTAGATAAAATATAGCAACATCTGAACAGAAGGCATCCCTTATCTTCATGAGTTCCCTTAATTAGCTTGGCATAGAATTAAACTGCCTTCCCTGCGGAATAAAAGTTTCTGCTCATTTATTCTTTGTTTTCTGAATACTGCCGAGGTCTTACCATTTATATAAATGTGGAGTTTCCTTCCCCAAAGAGTCTTGAAGTGTTTAAGCTTAATGCAGGATGAGAGACAGGTCAATGAGTTAGAAGATGATTCCTGGGGAGAGGAAAGAACTTTTCTAGGCTGTGACAACCCAAATTCTGTAGAGTATCTTGTAAGAAAGCAGAAAAGCTGAAGAAGGAGGTCAGGATGATTAAAGGGAGGTGTGAATGAAGGTATCACAGTTAGAAGAGAAGGGGGAGCAAGGTGATACATGAAGCCACAGAAACAAGGTGCAGGAGCTAAATCTGATCTGATAAAAAGAAAGTCAGATACACAAATTTATCTCCTTGCCTGGACAGTAAATTGGATGCTGTCATGTTGGTGCAACAGAGCAGCTCCAAATCCTCCCAGGCAGGATTACACTGGAGAAGAAGTGACCAAAGCAGGGGCCTCTGCCGAGGGTGGAAAACCACAGGACCTGCAGAGGAAAAGACAGAACTTGTGTTCAAATGGTCATATTCATGTTAGCAATTCAGTTCTTATCTCTTATGAAGTCACTTCAGAGCCACCTGTAAGTCCCTTGAATATGACTGACAATTGCTGTGACTATTTGCTTTTCCTTCTTGGGGATTGTGAAATTTTAATCAAAATTACCTCGGCATAATAAGTTTGCAAAAGATGAATTCCTAATGGTTTTTTCCCTAACACTTTTACAATCTGATCAATCTTTAATAATGAGACTGAGCTGAAAAAAAAACCCAAACAATTTTCTACTCAGACAATGCAATTTCATCAGAAATGAATCATCTTAAGTGAATACATTGATTTAGATTAAATTTGATGGGAAAATATCAAAATGAATAATTTTACTTTATTTCTTTCAGGCAGTGTTGAAATATTTTCTATTGGCATTTTATTCATTTAATATCAACTTCTATGATATTTACATTATTTTGATATTCCTATACTATTGCATACAAGAGTTTCAGTGATTCAAACTCAGTATGTTTGTTATTTGCACTGAAAATAAATGTCAAAATGTTGGAATTTCCCGTGGGATCAGAATTCCACTTTCTATTTACAATAAAATGTGTAAAGAAATACAGTACTCCAGAGTAAGTCTGACCTTAGTACTTCTTAGCTCTGGAATGCCAGGCAATCTAATATATGGATCAGGATTGTGTAATAAGATTTCTGAATGATTTATGCCAATCACATTTTCATTATTTCCTCACCAGTACTGGCAGTGGTAATTCTTTGTACACTAATGCATCTTTTCCCTCCAGCTAGACACAACTTAGGTGATTTAAACTGCCAAGAGTCTCCTTGGAGCATGGCTTCCAGCTTCAAGGATTGTTCAGGTATTTCATCTTTTTTTGCTGAATTGGGTCCAATGCTGATCAATTTATGATTTCAATACCCAGTATTATCATTGATACCTGTTTTACAAAATGTTCTGCAGTGTTGATGAGTTTCAATCCATGCGGAGATAATGGCAACTGTCCTCCTGTGCTTGCTCATAAAATTGATCTGAAAGCAATCAGTGCGATGGTGAAACTTTCTTTAACACACCAGAATGACACTTTAAAAGATTAAAAGGGGATTTTTTTTTTTTAAATGAAGCACATAACCAATCTTCATGTAAAGCAAGATGGCTTCAGCTTGTGCTGAGGAGGTAATTAACACATCAGGTGAAAGTTCACCTCTACCAATGGTGTTCCTGAAGGTAAGGGAAACTGAATACATTCTAAGTTTGTTCATCTGAAAGATCCTTGTAAAAATTGATTGTTTTGATACTTTCCCGAAACAATTACAATTGCCATTTCCATGCACTGCATAAACTATTTCATCAGCTTGTCTACTGGAGAAAAACTTATACAAACCCTATGCAGAACCCACTATGAAATTTAATATATAGGTAAACTTCTTGATTAAAAAGTTTGTATTTGGCTGTCTTAATTCGGGTCAGATTACCCTGTCCTAAAGATTTTGATCTCTTAATAAGCTATCTCCTCTCAAAACATTGACAAAGAGCTCAGATAATAGTATTGGGTTTTCTTCTGTGTCATTAGCCCCACTGGAGTCTCTTATCCACCTGTTCTCTTCCTTACAGGAAATACTCGGGAACTCGGTGCAATAAATGTAAGGAGGTTTACACAAAGGAGAGATGGCAACCAGAGTTCCTTAACAGGCTGTATTGAACTCTCTAAACCTAAAGCAACACACAGAGTAAATTAGGTTCTTATCAACCGGATCTGCTGGTAATCTGAAAAACAGGATTTTTCTATTTAGTTTCTCAAATGCAAACTTAAGATGCGTTTGCTGATGCCTGCTGAAAATTTCCAGAGACCCTTGTGCATCCTACACCAGAAATACTGCACAGAACCTGTTTGTAGAAACCCTGAGGGGCAAATGCCGATTAAAACCTCTGAAATTCCGTCAGAAACAATGCAAAATATCTGCATAATTTTTTTTGCTGTTTCTGTCATCTAATAAGTCCAATCTAAAAATCTTAAATGTATCTCATTTTCTCTAATCAGAGTATTCTTACCCTGATTTGGTCTGCAGGGTAGCTGGTCTCCCTTCCAAGATAGAAATACTGCTCTGGAAAAAAGTGTTTCTGGCCTCTTCTAGACTCAGATTTTGGGCTCTACTTTCTATTTATTTCAGACTTATTCCACTGACCAGGGACACCAGAGGAATTCCTTTAAACTGAACAACTCCAACAACTTTTTGAACAACCCTCTCTCCTCCTTGGTTCTTCGCTGCTGAGTTTTTGCTGGGCTGAGCTGGTTCATGGTCATGGCTGGGTAAGAGTGAATCCATTCTGCCTTAGAGAATGGCTGTGCTGTGAAATCCTGCTCCTGAAAAATGTATTTACTGGATTATAAATACTTTACCTTAGATTTTGTGCTATCTGAGAGACTGATCTCATGGTAACAACACTGCAGGAATGTGGGTTAGTAATGATTTTGTGTTGTCAGCTTTTAATATCATCCTTAGTATTTTTTATTTAATTTTTGGAGCAAAATATGGTGATATATGTCACTACGTTTCAGATGTAATATTTGAGAACATTTTCAAGAAAATAATTTTTTTTAAAAAGGCATCCATCTCTCTAAAAACAACCTACCTCTGAATTCAGGCCATGCACTTTGTTTCACGTGGAGCACAATTTTACAGCCTACACGAGCACATTTCCTTGTCTCTGGTTGTTTGCCAAACTAAGCCATCCATTACACGGCTACAGACAATCCACGTTTGACCTGGATACCCCTTGGGTTCCGTAAACAGGGAATCAACCAATTGTTTCAATGTTTTTTCTTTGTCAAGAAGAGTTTGAACCCCATCCTCTGCTGGCAAGTTTCCCTCCTAATTGCAGCGAAGTGGTGCTGCTGATGCCATTGTGAAGTGGCTGATAGTGGCAGTGTTTTAAATGACAAGGCACAGAAGAAAAGCTCCTGCTCTCTGGAACCTGCTGTAGGAGCAGATAAATGTATGTTACATGTATAATTAGTG
This sequence comes from Dryoscopus gambensis, assembly GCA_013389985.1. Classification (NCBI taxonomy): domain Eukaryota; kingdom Metazoa; phylum Chordata; class Aves; order Passeriformes; family Malaconotidae; genus Dryoscopus; species Dryoscopus gambensis. Next base: position 393,652 of record WEIT01015948.1, on the reverse strand, counting down.
AGGCAGATCTTGCAGAGGAATCATTCGTGGCCTTTACAGAAAGAATCTGTCTTGTAGGGCTGATTGAATAAAAGGCAAGGGGGTGAGGGATGCACTTAATAAAGGCAAAACCAGAGCTAAGGTTGGACTGGCAAGCACAAGAAGGGGAACAGATGAATTCTGAGAAATTCTGGGGCAGAGTGTGAGGATAAGTGAAATAAAAGATCCATAGACACAGGCAGGGCAGAGACATAAAGGTCTGGGGTTTGTGAGCAGGGGAGAATAATGTGGGTATGATTGCTTCTGGGTAGAGAGTGAGGAGCAAAATTGCAGCTGTGGGGTGAGGTTTGCTGGAGAAGTTGTCAAAAATCAAAACAGCTAGAGTACAGACAAATATTTTAGCTACAAATTTCTGAAGGAAGATCACGTACTTTAAAAAACCCCCACAAGTGTGGTGGAGAAAAAACAAAGGAGGTCTGTGCTAAGGGCAGTGTGGATTTGCCACAAGGATGATTCCAAAGTCCTGAGAGTGCACTGAGACAGGGAACCTCAATGACAGGATAAATGCTTTATTTTTCTCATGCAAGCTGTCAGAAATAATTACACTTAATTTATAGTTTTCATTTGAAGATATATTCAGTAGTTCTCAAAAGACACTCCTATGTCCAAAAGCACATTCCAAAAGCTCCTATCCCTCCGGTAGAAGTAATTGTTCTCTTTTGTAAAAACATGTTTGGCCTCCTCTCATATCTGCCTTTGGTACACAAGCTTAGCAGATGCAGACATTCCCGTGCTGTTTGTTCCAGCAAGGTGAATTATGATTATAACACCGGGATGAGCACCTGACGTTGACAAGATTTTTCTGCAAGTCACCATGAGGTAACGAGAAGTGTCTGTTTTAATGATCTTCGCTGTTTAAATTTTTATTGTATTCAGCTGGATTTTTTTTACAGCCTTTGATTAAAGTTCAGAGGGAAGATGAATTTAAAAGTCTTCAGGTTTGTTAGATGTGCTACAGCTTGCCAGTCACCCTGCCAAAATTTTCCACTGTGTACTTCTTATAGTTCTGCGTGGTCTAAATTTAATTGACTGCAGATGAGAAGCATTATTACAGATCTGTCATTGCAGCCACTCTTCATGTGTTTCACTAGCTAGAATGAGCAGTCACTGGGTTTGTTTCTGACCTAATTCAAAATGATGTAAAGCAGCAGTGATTTCACAGAAGAGGAAACAGATTTAGCTGGTGAGAAGGGCAGAACTCAGTGCTGCTCCAGTAGTGCTCATTTACAGGTGAGTGGAAGAGTAAAGTCCATTGTTAAAACACTAAATTTCAATTTTGTGGGAACAGAGGTACATTATATAAGCTGTTCAGTTGATATAACAATATAATTCATCATTTTATTTCGCTGACTCTATTAAGACAATACGAAAAAAGACAATAATCGGGGTTTTCCAGCCTAGCCCCTCCTTAGGATACTGAATACTATCACTAGCAGCAAAGCTCTAAAGATCACAGAATGGACAGAGATGTATTTAACATGCCAGCTTACAAGGACTGGTAATGTTATTTTGGTGTATTGAAACATTATCATTCCAGCAGCCTCATTTTAGTAAGTTTATGTAAACTAATTTATATGTGGATGTCTGGATTTGTCTGCGCGTTGATTTATCAAGTATATTTGTTTATTAAATCCCCCTTACTGATAACAAACAATTACTACTTTAGGTAATTGATTTAAAACATGGGGGAGACCATTTCCAGCTGATCCTGTGCCAAGAGTTATAGTACAAATTAATACAGACCAGAAGTCTACGTGCCTTGTACTTGCTCCACCAGATCAATATGTGAAGTAAGACTGTGGCATCCACCAGGACTGTTAACAGGATCTTTAACAGGATCTTGTCTGGAATACAAATATCCAGCACATTGCTGGTGGGATCCTTTTTTTTTTTTCCCCTGCATATAATTTGTATTAATAGCTGATTTTGGGAGAACAGAAGGCACTATGATCTTAGTGGGAACACTCAGGGAGAAGTTGAGGCTGTGATCCTGCCTTTATTAAAATTGATTGTCATGTGATGGATTTGGTCTCTCTCTAATCTGGGACAATCTCAAAAATTCCTGAGGGTCTTCCTGCGAAATGCAAATGTGATGTTGAAATGTTCCCATTTGTGTGCACAGGCATTAGCAGTATTTTTAGGCAGGTAAGATAGGAAGAGACAGGAGGTAAGATGGACTCAGAGACCTTAAAACAAAGCCCTCATCAGAGCAGAAATGTCCAGCTTCCTGTCAACACCAGCAGTTAAATAACTCAGAAGCTTTTCAAACAATTGCTTGGGCTGGAGACAGGAGCTGTGACATCTGTGCTGTCAATTAAAGCTCCGTGAAGTCACTGGAGAAGGACAAGAACAAACACTCGTTAACAGGGTATTGAATATGAATAATCGTCCTCTGCCCTCACGAACTGAAAGTGGTGGGTAGTGATTTACTGCTGAGGAAGCGAGGCAGTCATGGCATGACATGGAATATTGCTTTTCCAAATCAGATTTTCAATATTATTGTATAAGTATTATTAAATTAGTCACTGAAACTAAAGGGTCAAATCAAGGTTTGGAGTTTTCTTCCTTAATTACTTAGTTTCTTCCCTAGTTACGTCAATAGCTTTTACCTGACCGAGGACAGCAAAAAGTTTAATTTTATTTATAGGGTTGTTTCATCCAGAATAATGAAACATCTCAAATTTATCTCAGAATTTGGGCTTATTTGCATAGTCTGTACATCATATCTTCCTGCTGCATTGTTTCTCCTACTTGGAATATTTCCATTTGACAGAGAAAATCTACACTAGATTTGCAAATTGGGATTTTCAAAACTTAGTCCAAATTTGGAAGACAAGACTCAGACTTGTCTTTGATGGAATTTGTACTTTCTGGAGGACAGGCCAATTCTCAAACATTTCCAGCAATAAAGATTTTCAGTTTACTATAGATATTTTTGGCCTTTAAAAATGTGTTTTCTACCATTTCTTGTACTAATGATTTGTTGTTTTTTCACAAGAGTGCTCGCAGACGGCAAAGTTTAACTAATAAACATGCAAACGTGCTCACAGGAAGGTTTGTGCCAGAAATTTTTATGGGTCGCTGTTCTGCTCCTGATTGAGTAAATCATGGTGGCTGCTCTAACTTTCTTCCTCCTTTCAAATTTGGTAACCAGTGACAGAGCAGGAAAGGGCTGGGTGAGAGGAAGGCTGTCAGTCCAACATCTACAGATGGAAACATGAACACAAATGTCCCTCTGACTTCTCCCCAACCAGAAATCTACATAACATGAATTTTGTTGACAATTTTAAACAGCCAGTTGAAAGAAATTTGACTCATGAGTTATTAATATGCAAGTAATTTGGGATTTTTTAGAAAAATGTTGCAGTGGCAAAATAATATTTGGGAGGGGTTTTGTGCAAGGAAGTTTTTTTCAGTTCTTTTAACTGAAAGAAATTAGGGAGCAAGGTGTGTAATAGTGAAGCTTTATGGAAATGTACTTCTCCATTTCAGGCTCAGGGATCTTAGATGCTTCTCAGTTCTCTCAAGGGTGTCCTTCAGTTTCTTTCATTGTCTCTCTATTCTCCTCCCTCTTGGTCTTTGAAAGACATAACACCTTTAAACCAGAACATTTTGCATGTAAAATAGTCCCACTCACTTGTAGACTTGGAGTAATAGGAAAAAGAATTCCAAAGAGGCATTCAAAGAATAAGAATTTGATTTGTGTTACTTTCCTCTGCTCACCTCCCACTGGCAATGCTCAGCATCGATTTGAAAGGCTAAAGGTGTGGATTGTGTAAGCCAGTGCCAGCCCCAGTGTCACCTCCCCTGTCCTCAGTCACCAGCTCCCACTTCCCTCCATGTTATGTGTCATACGTCACCTGTGTGGGCGCTGCTTTCCAAGCCTAAATCTGGCCCATGGGCTGGGGCAAAACCCTCCCTCATTTGTCCTGCCACAAAGACTGAGAGCTTAAGCTTAGTTCTTACGTTTCTGTTATGCCAGCGACAGAAACAGAGCATATTTCAGAGTTAGTCAGCTGGGAGAATATTAAGATTGGTTATTTAAACCCATGTAATATCCTCTACTACAAACACAGACCTTCCCTCCCTCAAAATAAAATGAGTATTAAAATCTGTATTGCCAAACATAAAATTATCCTGCAAAGAACTTGAATGTTAGGTCTGTGTCCCTAAAGTTTTAAAGAAATTTGGGTCAAATTCAACATGACAAATCTAAATGCTATTGGGAAGATCTAGTTAGGTTTTATACTTTTGTAAAGCATCTTCTATTTCTGAAAAGGCGCATGGCTACTATTACTTCTCTTGGCAGTCATATTTACAGCAAAAAAATATTCAATTTGTGTGTGATATGGAAACAATGAAGAAATCAAAATATTTAAGATCTATTTAGACTGCAAAGCAGGCCAAATAGAAAGATATCATTGCTGTGGCTGACCTACAGAGGACTTGTTGATAAAGAAAAATTGGTGTGCTGATGCTTATTCTGTCAAATGATGAAGCACAAATGGAAAACAAGGCTGAAACCCCTTTTGGTAAATACACAGCTAAACGCCTTCCAGACCCGCCTCCAGCATCCACTTTTGCTGCCTTGTGATTTGGTAGGGCTGTCTATAGATCCAGCTTGCTCAGAGATTTTTCATTTAAGTGCCAGTTGCTGTGGTAACAGCATGAAGAGCAGATCAGATGGATGCCAGGACCAGATGGGTTTCTCTAAGAACTCCACATACACAGACAGTTGGTGGTGACCCAATTCCAGAAGGTTACCCACAAAGATTTGTGCTGCAGCTGACTTGGCGTTGCCTTCTCCAGGGGTCTGGACCTTGTCTCTGAACCCCAGGGGTTCTCTTGAATTTGCAGCCCTGGGCTTTCGTCAGAAGCTCATGGACTTGCCACAGAGGAAATGCTGGTAGGTTAACAGAAGTGATGGAGTTTCATACCCTGATGTTTATGCTGCCTTCTCATTGTCAAGGGCTGGGCTGAGCCCAGTCTTGAGCTCTGTCAAAACGTTGAGTAATTATTACATGATAATCACACACTGCAGTTTCTCCCAGGCTTAATCTGATTTCTGCACTGTAGTTGCTTACATCCCACCTAAATTCCACCCACGTGTAGTTTAACCAATATAACTGATTAGATTCAATTTTCTATGGTCAGAGCTGTGTTACATACAGGGTGTATCAGCAAATATTTGACCTTTGGTGAGGTCTCCTTGGTTGGTTCTTTTGCATTTAAACCTGACTTACTTGGTTCTTACGAATACTCCAGTTGAAATCAAAGTAATGGTCTGGTGTTTACTGTTTGGTAAAACCCCAAGTTTCCCTTCCTGTTTTGGAAGGTTGGGATTTCTGTTTGTTTTTTGTTTTCCTGAGAAATGTGTGAAGGGAGTGTGCGTGTCGTGGTTTAGACACAATTACGTGGGCTGGGCCAGTCAGCGTTCCAGCTTTATCTGGAAAGGGGATGGAAGGCAACTCCTTAAATGCTCGTTTCCCTTCCTCTCCTACCTCCAAAATATGTTCTGACATGTTGGTTTGTTTAATCTTCATCCAATCTCAAGTATATTGAGGGTTTTTAGAGAAGTAATGCTACGTCACAGATTCGGGGGCATTAGGGAATACTCCCAAAACAAAGTCCTGCCTGTTCTGTATGGATGATGTGTGTCCCGTGCCTCCCTGGCCTGGCTGTGTTGGCAGATTCACAGCAGTGCAGCTGGGTAGATAAGAAGGTGTGGATCTTGACTTCAAAGGTGTTATAATCTACTTTTTAAAAATACATTTGATATTTGATAAATATGCATTAGAAAGCATTCACAGAATTGAGAAAAGTTCTGTTTTCTGCTTAAAATTGCTGCAGATTTAGTACTTTGGGGTACTGTGTTAGACTGTGCTGTGTAGATGCCAGTTTATCCTCTGATCTTCAAGCCTTTTGCTTCATGACCTCACCAGAAGGTGTTCAGCCCATGCAAACAGCAGGTGACTTTGGACTCCTGACATTTTTTTGCCCCTAGTCAGCAAGCACAGCTCTAGAAATGTCTGTCAGGAGGCTGGGAGTGAGGCTCCACATCAATTAGATTCCATCAGCTTTGCCAGCCACTTAAAGCAGTGAGATCTGAGAACGTGCTGGCTAAATTTACATAGAACACATCCTTTCTTCCTTCCTCTTGGTCACATGTTTGAGATTGTGCTGCAGCTGGAGATGCACCACGGGCACCAGGGAACACTCTGTGCCCCTGGCAGGTGCTGCAGGCAGTCTGTGGAAGGCAGCCTCCCAGTTTCTCCGGTCACAGCTCAGCAGATTAGTCTGCCCGTGGTGCTGAAATGAACCACAGACTGCTGGTCCTCACAGGCTGTGCTCATCCACACAGAGAAGCCTCAAAGTGATTAATTTCTGCATTTTCAGCTCTGTGCTTTGAACATAGAGATGAAGAGAAAATACTTGGCAATAGAAACCCAGAGAGGAGCAGATCAAAAGAAACAGAAGAGCTCAGAAAAATCTGTGGTAGCAAATGGGGAGAGTGGAGCATTTCTGGGACAAGGCCACTGAGTAAGGAGGGAGAATAATCCATTTATATACTTCTGGCTTTGGACCAGAATGCAGCAGTCTGGGAGGTGCAGGACTCTAAGTGTTAAAATGTCCACACCTTCTGCTGGAAATGGTAAGAGTTCAGCTCAAGTTTAGCATTTCCAGAGAGCCAGAGCCCAGCCTGTGATGTCTGAGACAGGCTTGTGCTGGCTCAGGATGCCCCACACTGGTGTTTGTCAGCAGGCTCAGCTGGCTGTGCATGTCTTTAAGTCCCCGTGGTGAAATGTTGTGTCATCTCTACTGAGATGGGCTTTGCTTTTCTAAGGTTAATTTGGTTGTTGCCTGCTGAAGTTGCTCAGTCCCTCACAAATGGAACAAAATTACCAGGTGATGGATTCTTCCTGTGGCAACGTGGCAAAAAATTATTCCCCAGAGAGGAATCCACACACAGTGTCTGCATCACTTGAAGCTCCATTCATGACCTATTTTGGGGAGCTGATGGGTCTCAGGTCTCCTGAGCCTCATCTAGCCTGGGTTGAGTTGTACTCACAGGCAATTACTAAATCAGCTTTAAGATTGTTTCATAGATGGTCTTGATTCCTTTATCTTCCAGGGCAAGCTGTTCAATAAAGCTCTAGGATATTAAGGAGAATTTGCTGTCTGAGAGCCTTCTTGATAATGCTCCAGTGCTGTTTCCTCACTGCTTTTGAAGGTATCTTACAAGCTTTTAAAAATGATCTTTATATCTTGCTGTGCAGTTAATGCTCCAAGTTTCTCACAGGTGTGTACAGGTGTTTCTTGGATATTAGTAACTGCTAGAAAATGGGAATGTGTAAAAACCCCTTAACCTCATGGATCTTCCCTTTTCTTCAGCTATTTTTTTTTGTCTGTTTCCATCACCTGCAAAATAAACTGCTCTGTTCCATCAGAGAGCAGGACTGGATCAAATGTATCCCTTGAAGAAAATTGGGATAACCTGAATTTTAACAAGATCCAAGCCTAGCTTTTTGAATCCCTTAATTTTGGCCATTTCACAGTGTCCTGTGAATTGGAATAAGTGCCTAAATAAATAAATATGCAAGGTTAATTCTGTGTAAAAGGCGGAGAAGCAGGGCTCATAATTTAGATCCAAATCTAAGCTGGAAAAAAATCCTTCTAATTCTTATATATATCTAAATGTTTTATTGGGTTAATTCCATTTAGAAAAAAAGAATTGTTTTTACTTCTCTGAAGTGCTTGCTGTCCATACACAATAGCATTGGGCTATTTAGTGTGGAGAACCCAAAATAAATCACACTCCTTTGACTTCTGCTTTGAATGAGCTGCTGAAGAAAGGAAAAAACAGCATCATTTGGAGGACAAATAAAGCAGGAATGGGGCAGGGTTCCTGGTGGGGAACCTTGATTTGGAGCTCTGCAAGCATATTCATATGCAGATAAATGGGGTTTTAAACTTAATAATGTCCAGTTTTACTATGTTCATAAAATATTACTCTTTTTATATCCTTACCACATTCATCCATCTTTGAAAACCCATCTTTAAACACCAAAAGGGAGAAAAAGCTGCTGTTCCTGGGGTCACTGCCATCAATTCCCACCTGGAAGGTTTCTTGATGAGAATGTAAGGTATGAACAGCCATAATGAGCCTGACCAGAGGTCTAGAGAGCCCAATATAGAGCCCAATATAAAGGAAATTAAAAGAACAGGGAAACATCCCATGACAGCCCTCCAGTACATCTTCACAGCATCCAGTGCACTGTAGTATTGCTGCTACTTGAGCTTTAACTGGGACATCTCATGGATTTTTCTGTCTTGGGTTTGTCTGATTGATTTTTGAACCTGTAAAAAATTTAGTTGAACTTGCACTGCTGTGAAAAACGAGGAATTGAATTCTGAATGAGCTGCTGCATTCAGAAACATAAGAATCAGTTCAGAGTGAAGAAGAACTGATCCCAGCAGCTAAGCCTGCCACCATGTGCTAAATATACTTCAGAACAATCCTTTGTGGCAGATCTCTGGAGCTGCATTGTAGGGAGCGAAAGGAAGGAAGAAAGGAACCTTTTATGAAATCCAGAGCCAGGGCACAAGTTCTGCAACAACTGCTATTATTCTGGCGAAAACCTGGAAGATTTCCCATCCTGCTTTAGTAAAGAGTTGCTTCCAAAGCAGAGATTGCTGCCCATGGAAGAAAAAAGTAAACCTTTCATAATAAAAACACACACAAAATGCTTCTATCAAATTAGACTGTGCAAACAAATTGGCTTTTGAATAGGGGGTTTCTTTATGTGATGCAGGTTGGGTTTCTGAAAAGAATTTTGTGACAAAGACTAGACACAGTAGCACTTGCCTATTTCTCCCCCATTCTCCTTCAAGCTCTTTCCCTGGTACTCTGTTCCTTCTACATTCCACTCGCTAAACACACAAAACTGAATTTGTGGGATTTTTTTGGTGAAAGTTCTCTGCTTGTTTCTGTATTTGTCATAGGTCTTCTCTTTTTGAAAAGGAATCCATATTTGAAGCTGTTCATTGAAGCTTAAATTTTGATGAAGATATTAAAGAGACATTTTCCTGGAAACAAATACCTTTTGATCAATTATATCTTTGAGGTTTCAATTACTTGTCACAGCCTCTGGTTTTTTTCCCAAAAATTACAGGAGAAAAACCTTACATGCACTTTTATAGTACCAGATACAAATAACCAAGATCTAGCAAAATAAAAGATTCAGAATACTTTTTCAGAAGGATGCTCTGGGTGAAAGCAGCACTCAAGATGAAATATGCGTCTCTCCTGGTAGGTAGGTGGCTTGAATGCCTGCAGATTCACCTTTGCATTTTTAGTCTGAATTTTTTTTTCCTTGTTCTGGTGTAAAAAGGCATAACATAACATAATCATTAGACTATTTAGTACAGGTGATGATCTTTCTTGTGTACCATTTATGACTCACCTTCATATTTAAATTTTACTCACTGGTGGAGAAAATCTTTTTTTCCAGTGAGATTTCTGCTGCCATGAACTGGTTTTTGGTACGTGCACCATAGAGGTGAAGCCCAGAGGTGGGCTGGATTCTCATGTTTTTGGGTGCAGGTGGGGTGGGTTTCAAAGGCATTTAGGGTTTTTTATAACCATTTTTCTTGTAGGAATGTTGATTTTTAAGCATCCTGAAATTCCATATTGCCACGGCACAGCCTTATCAGTGCTTTGTCAGAAACCATCACCATCGCGTTCCTGGACTCAGCTCACAGCAGCAAAGTGTGAGGTCAGCTCGAGGATTACCTTTTCCTTATCCAAAGGAATGATTGTGACAGACAATTTGAATAATCACCGGGGCCAAGGGTTGTAGGTGACTGAGATTTGGAAACTCCTACGTTTGGAATCTCCCCGCGCTCTTCCTTCGTCAGGGAGCCGCAGCCTGAGGAACAGGTTTGCATGAAACCACTGCGATGGCTGTACAGAGTGCAGCGGTGTCACCGTGCCTCCCCCAGCCCTGCACCCGCTGGGGCAGAGGGCAGAAGTCTGGATGATGAATCATGTGTGCTTTGGCAACCTCCTCCTCGCGCTCCTTCCCAAACCTCTGGTGGGAGCTGGGCGCCTTTTGACACACGGGTGGGAATAACCGGGATTCTCCAGGGCTTCCACAGGCATTTCCCTGCTCCGGGTGACATCTACTGGTAGAACGATCCCTGTGTGTTTGCAGGACGGAGCTTGAAAATATACATCAAGTTTAATACATGCACCTAAATCCAATGCAGAATTTATTAGCGTAAACGTTTCTGTATTTGTTTGGGTTATTCTGTGAGCAAAGGGAGGCAGATTTGTGGCAGGAAGGCAGGGTTCTTGGCAATATTGAAATGAGAACAGAATAAATCACTGCAGAGGGTTTTATAGGCAGCACTTCAGCTGAGCTATGAATAAGTGGGATTATGCTGTCGCTGCCTCCAAGGCTTTTCTGTGGTTTTGTTTAGTTTGCTTGTTCTGCTCTCCCTTTACAAAGGAGCTGTTGGTAGCAAGTGTCACGCTATCAGAGGATACTGAAAGCCAGGTTCACTATGGGAATCTGAGATGGGACCTTTTTGTTTACAATCAATGCTTTCTGGCCCTGGCATGTCACAGGCTGTTGGTTTAGGAAACAAGTGTAAAGCAGGGCTTTCTTTCAGCTAGTGCCTTGTCTTATATGCTTTTTTTTAGGTTACTGACACTGAAAATTAATCCCCTGTTAGAGACACCTTCAGAATACATCAAGCAAAGAACAAGAAGTTTGAAGTGAAGAAAGAGCCAAAACTGGGGTTTCTTTAAAAAGCCCTTTTGGCAGACAGAAAATGCTATTTGGAAAAGGCACAGAGCTCATAAAAAAATAGATATCAGGATTTAAAGATGATATCCCTGTCCACATTATTAGAATAAATATGTTTACTTTGATCCATGAATTCAGAAGGAAAATGCACTGTAACTGCAATGGTTTGGTTTTGGGGGGTTGAATTCTCTTCGCTTCCCTGCAGCTGATTTGGCTTTAGTCAGGGTTAAGTCCTCTACTTGTCCATTTCTCATCTTTCCCATGTAAACTTCCTCGAGGTACCTTATGGCACAGTTAGTGTTTGTGAGATTTTTGAAGAAGGGAAAGCATTTTTCTGCTGATATCAAAATACTTGACTGAAGACTTTGCAATGAGCAGACATAAAAAGTCAGCATATATCTGGATTTTTGAGAATTCCCAAGACGTAAAGACCTCTTAGATTCTGCTTGGTCTCTCTTCCAACAATGAGTAATTCAGATATGATTCTGTAAATGTGTACTCTAGAGCTATATTCCTGGCTGTTAAGCCGGATATTGCTGTGCTCACAATGTCGCTTCATTATACAATAAATGCTTAAATTTAATCTTTTAATTGAAGCTTAGAAGATTATTTCAGGGAAGTTTACTAAACCAGGAAGCACTGGTCCCAGAAAGTCACAAATGCCAAAACAAGTAAAGAGCTTCCCCGGTGAGGCAGACACCAGGCACTCACTGCTGTAACTGTAGGTGTTTTCCACAGCAGTGCTCTCTGTTTGCTCTTGCATAGGATGTGAGAAAGCCCCTGATGCCCTCAGACTAAAACTGGACAAAGAAAGAATGTTATTGCTGAAGAAAACTCATGAATTATGATGAAACAGAGAAACTCACCTTAAACTGCCCCTTTCCTAGGATGTGTCTCTTGGAATGAAGTCACACTGGAAAGGACTTTGAAAGCTTTGATTTTACAGTTCTTGAAAAAAAAGTAGTGTTTGTGCATGTTTTGGGAGTTTTTTGTGTGCTGTGGGTTTGTTTTTTTTTAATGTTTAAAGCAAGTCCTACAGCTTTCCTGAAATTGTCCATACCGAGAGAGTACAGAAAAGAGGAAACTCCTGAGAAATGCTTGTGATAAGAAGGTTCCTGTGATCCAGATGGACTATTCTATCCTAGAATAGGCACTTTCCACAATTGTTACTCACTCAGTATAACTCATAGGGAATGACACATTAGTCGCTGTGCTGGGACTCTAATGACCCATAGCAGGATAAATTATGCTGTATGCTCACACAATTGTTTCCTTGAGATATGTTTATTTTTCTGTGAGTGCAGGCTGGGATCACAGGATGGTTAGAGGCATCAAGACTGTCTTGTGAGCATGTTTAGCTATTCCTGCAGGCAAGGTCAGCTGTCTTTGTCAAATTTACACACAAATTAGAAGAGTTAAGAATTCATTTGCTCATTGCAATTTGTAAGAAAATCAATGAATCATCTCTTGGTAAGTGTTTTAAATGTGAGCAAGAAAACTTTTGTCATTAACTCACTACATAGCCTTTCTAGACTGAAGGTCCTAAAATCTAGGAAAGTTGTAGACCTGGGAAGATGGGCACTGACTGGTGTTGTGTGATGGGCAAGTCTGAAGATTTGCTTGTGTATTACATCACTTGTGTTCCTTGTCCTCTTTCCCTGCCACAAATATTTACCTTGCCCTTCCTTCCTTTCATTTCTATGGGTAATTCCTCGCCATCTCCTTCCACTATCTGTCAGTTCCTCTACAGAGCCCTTTCCCAATGTCACCTCATGCTGAGAGGATCAGGTACCCCACATCAGGAGAATGTGAGCTTCCTCTCCACTTGTGACACTGTCTGATGACAGCGTCACGCTGAGGTGCCTTGAAAACCAGCTTATAAATAAAATGTAGAAATAAATAGTGCTGAAGATTTGTTAAATTTTGGAACAACAAACATTTTCCTGCAGTACAAACCTTTGCAGAGGATGCTGCTGTGTGGAGATATAAAGATATAGATATAGATATATATAGATATGTATGTGTGTGTGTATGTATATATTTTTAATATATTTTAATATATATTATATATATTATATGCATAATATTTAATATCTATTTGTATGTAAAAATTTTACGTAAATAAATATTTTTTATATATTTATATGCATAAATATATATTCTCTTTAGCCACTTTTTACTTCCCCACTCAAGAAAGGTCAGTATTTTGTAAAGTCATAGCAGTTGAGACTCCGTAGCTGAGGTCCCGATTTTTCCAGAGGCTCTGGCAGCTGGATTCCCGCAGTGCTGTCCAGCAGCCGGGAGGTGGGGCACGGGCTTTGCTGGTTCTTGTTGGAGACGGTGACAGGACCGAGGCTGAACACCCATCTTAAGGTTTGTAAGGTTCAGAGGAGATAAAAAAGCAACAGATTGCAGATTAAAATTGCATAAGTGAGATACTAGAAAGTGAGAGTTTTAAATATCACTCTCAAAACTGAAGCTGGTTGGCCATGAGGTCTCTTGGCACTGCTGAAAAGGTTGGCAAATCCAGGTGGCAGAGATAAGGCATAGGGAAAAGTAGAAAAGTAGGGAATTGAACGAAGGGAAATATCTTGCAGCTCTATTTGCCACTGTTTCTGAAACTGTTTTGGGCAGTAATTAACTGAGAACACTGACTGTACAGATTTCAGCTTAAAATAGATGTATCTTCTAAGTTTACAGCAAGGACAAGGCAAAATCGAATATAAAAGCTGGGTTTGAATATAAGGCAAAACTTGCTCATTTACATTGAGGTAAATTTAGATCAAATCCACAGAAGTCCTCTAGCAGAGTTGCTACGAGTTTATTCTGCTGTAATTGTGAGCAGAGACATCTCCAGTCTCTGGACAAGCTGTGAGAAGCTCAGTCTGAGCTTCATCACATACAGGAGTCACAGCAGTACTTGGCAGCTTGCAGGAGCCTTTAGTTCTAGGTTGATAAGCACATAATTGTGATTCAATTAAACTCAGAACAACACTGCATTGATACCCACAAAGAATTTTTTCCTTCCCTGAGCTGGTTCCAGCTTTGGTGCAGTCAGTGCACATCCCTGTTTAGGAGCACACAGTAAAAGGTGCATTCAGATGCTTGGAAAATTCCATAACTGTGCAGAAACAACTCTTTGCTGTTAATTTATCGAGCATATTTATCCACTCTGAATGGACTGAAAGTGCTTATTTTGTAGTTTATAGAGTTACATCCTCTGGATGTACTCCTCAAAATACTCTGCAGGTAAAGGTGTGTGTTAGCACACGTGGTTAGTCCCATGTCCTAAACAACAATGGATTTGGGCTCTTCTCTGGAGAAAGAATTTAAACCTCATCTGGCTACAACCTTCTCTCAGGGAGCTGTAGAGAGCCGTAAGGTCCCCCTTGAACCTCCTTTTCTCCAGGCTAAACAACCCCAATTCCCTAAGCTGCTCTCATCAGACTTATGCTCCAGCCCCTTCCCCAGCTGTTGCCCTCCTCTGGACACACTCCAGCCCCTCAATGTGTGTCTTGTGGTGAGGGGCCCAAGACTGAACCGAGGATTTGAGCTGTGGCCTCCACAGTGCCCAGTACAGGAGGACAATCACTGCCCTGGTCCTGCTGGCCACACTATTGATACAGCCAGGATGCCACTGGGCTTCTTGGCCACCAGGGCATATCTGGGCTCATGTTCAGCTGCTGTTGACCAACACCCCCAGGTCCTTTGCCCCCAGGCAGCTTTCCAGCCACTCTTTCCCAAGCCTGTAGTGCTGCTTGGGGTTACTATATAAATATATTGCACAACTCATAACCTGCTGATAAATTTACACAACACTTTTGCTTGCCATAATTAGGTCCTATTAAAAATTACTCATGCCCTAGAAACCGTCATCTTCCTTCACTCCTCCCATTTTTCCGGTGAAGAAGAGAATGAACATCCCACGTGCAGTTATCTGTGCCATGGCACTAGTCCTGACATTGCTGCAGGTGCTATCAAAGCAGGTCAGTCTCCCTCAGCTTTGAGAGCCTAATCTTTGGGAAGACTGAGTAAAAGAACTCCTCTAAGTCAGGTAGGGTCCTTCCTTCTCAGTGCACTGATAATTATAATTGCTACCATCTTCCTTCTTTGTGGGGACTGTGAATCCAGTTGGGGATCTGGCGAGCCATCTCTGAAAATATCAGATGTTCTCAGAACTCTTAATCGAAGGCAGCCCATGAAAGCACCCTGGGGAGTGCTTTATTCTCTGTGTTTAAAAGGACATGAAAGTACAATAGTTCTCTTTATATGGGTACAAAGCAGCCAATTGATCTTGTCAGTTTAATAAATAATACAATTGCTTCCATCAGACACTGTTAATAGACTCCTGTCTGGACTAATGTTGTACAGAATTGTACAAGTACAGAAATGTTATCTTCCTTGGTCTGCCTTGGATTAACCATCTCCCACTTTATCACCTAGAGGCAAAGCTTCCAGCAGGCAGTTCCTGAAGGGCATCGGGTCTCCTGATCTTCATCTCTTTCTTCATTTTAATGTGCGTTCTTGGAAGAGAGGAGCTGATTTCCTGATGCGTCTGTTGTCTGACTGGTTCCTAACGTTTGTATGGATTCAAAGAAGCTTGAGAATGTAAAATATGCAGCAGGTTTAGGGGTTTTCTTTTTGTTTATTTTTAAACCATTCACTGTCTATGGGGTCCCAAGATAAAAAATTTGGATCATGCTCTTCAAACACTGCAAAGGTGCGGGGAAGCTCAGATGCAGCCTCACACCTGGGGCATTATGAACAGAAGGACCAGGCATCAGCAAAATTGATACAAGGTTTTGGTTCAAGAAGCTCACAGCTCAGGGGTTTGGGATGTTTCTTGTTCAGTGTCAGCATAACAAGCTCATGCCCTTCTGTAGATGCCCCACTCAGCATTTTAGGCAGGCCCTGAGTTTTGCATTATCAGCATTGTTTTTTAGGTGAGCTTTAGATGGGATACACACAGCAGTGTTCACCAAGAAAGTGCTGGTAGCATTAGCAGAGGTAGCTTTAAAACTTCTCATTGTCTTTGACTTTAAATCTTTTACCCACTAACTTTTTTTTCTCTGCCATGACACAAAATGGTTCTGGGTTTTGCAGCTGAGGGATACGATAAACAGGAAAAAAGAGAAAGTGTTTGTCAGAGAGAATAGGTTTTCAGAGGTTTCGGGATGTTTTGCTTTGAAGATAGTTAATTTTACAGCAGTTATGGATGTTACATTTTTACATCTTTCTGCCAAGTATATACCTAAATATATGTTTATATATGCATAGGTTTATAAAACTCTAAACTATAGGTATGGTTTATCTATATATGTACATGTGTATATGTACGAATCTACTGTTTGCAGTCAGAGTCCCCACAGGTGTTTTCCCCAGATGATGATGATGGTGTTTTCCCCTCATGCCTCGCTTAGAGTATCAAAAGACATACTGTGGTGAGTAAAACAACGGCTGATCCCCTTCTGTGTGTTTGCAAGAAAAATAGTTCTGGTTTTAATACTGGAATCAGTTGTTCAGTTGTTAAGAACATTTTGTTTCTCTATAATGACCTGAGTGAATAATGCAGTGACCAATGGGTGAAAAGAACTGCTGTTGAGGTATTTAGATTCCCTCTGCCTTGTTTTTCCCTGCTGTTGAAGGTACGTAGCAGCAGTGCCAGAACTCAAAGGGGCATTAGGAGGATAAATATATGATTTCCATTGAGTTGTTCAGGTATTCCAGGTGCTGGGACAATATATGAAGGCAAGGGATTTGTAGCTAAGCAGAAAGATATTCTGGTTGAGCAATGAGGTCCTACAGCACAAGAAGAAGTCAACAGACCTGGGATTCTTATGGATCAGTGGGAAAAGTAATTTCTGGGAATTGAATGCTTCATCCCAAAAGTCTTTTTCCTGGATCCTTGTGGGATCAAGTCTCTGCTTGCGTCAGTATTGCTTTCGAATTGCTGCACTGTTTGCAGAGAAAACACATTGCTGCCCTCCTACTTAAAGATGAATTCAAATGCTTTTTACTTTACATTCAAAACCTAATCAAAATTTAGATTCTTTGGCTAATTTTAGATGTAACTTCAGAAAAAAAAAGAAAAGCAGTTCTTCAAATAATAAAATGCTCATATTGTAAATCAGTTTTTTTATTCCCACATCCATTTTGAACTGAGGTTACTGTGTTTGAAGGGTGAGACCAAATAACGCTTCTAAAGTCACAATTGGTATTTGAAAGGCAGCTCTGTGCCCTCCTTTGAGTGCTATTGATGCTTTCAGCTGGGGCATGAAAGACCTAGAACTCTGATCTCTGGTTTTGGCAAGTCAAGTCATTCAATTCAATTTCAGAACTGTGCAGCTGTGAAGCTTTACAGTTTTTGATGTTTAAAAAGGTAGGGATTATTTCTGTTCTCTGTGATTTCTGAGAACTGCTGCTTCTGTTAGCAAACCCAGGAAGAAACCTGTCTGTCTGATGTGCACGGACTGTAAACTGATACCTGGCAAACACCTGAGCAGATATTACACATCTGGCTGGCATCTCTGAGATCAAAGCGCTCCCTGATGCTCTTCTGCCCTTTGAACAGCATTTAATTGGCCATGAGACCACATTTTAGGACCTGAGACTGAGCTTTGCCTCCTTAGGTCACTGGATGAATCCAGCTTAGGTCTGCAGGAAACTGGTTGGTGTTCTCAGCCTCCTTTCTAGTGGAGAGAGGGCCGTGTGCTCCGGTTCTCTCACCTACCGAGTTTGCAGTCCCTGCTCTCCCTTGTCAGGTTTCTGCAGCTTGGCTGAAGCACATTAGCACAGACTGTTGGGTGGGGATACCCCTGGTGTCCTCTGCACATATTCCAGGCAGGTTTGGTTGGCTTTCCCGAGCTTACAAGGCTTGTGCCAAACCCCTCAAAACCCCATTTCCTGGGGAGCAGAGCAGAGCTTACGAGGAACAGATGCAGCAAGTCCAAGGTCAAACGACGAATCCATGGCAGGGAAGCAGCACATGGTGATGGCTCCTGCTGCTCACCCTGCTCAGGCCCACCTTGCTCACACATGGTCCCATCCCCTGATGGGAACCCCTAAACCCAGTTGTCAGTGCCCCAGGACCCTGGTGTGGGCCTGTGGGAGGCCTGTGCTGCCCCTTCTGCCCCCCATGACCCCTTGGCCCAGCCCCACAGCCCGCACTGAAGCCAGCAGCCCCCACTGACCCAGACAGTGGGATGGTGACAGTGATAATGGATGGGTGGCTGTTTCCTCAATCATGATCAACTTGTTCTGCCCCTCAGGGACCCTCTGCTGGCCCCCACTTCAGGGCATGGCCTCTGATCCCATCCCATGCCATTTAGGGGGTCCCAGGGACTTGTGCTTGGCTGTGCCAGTGGTTG
The DNA here is from genome assembly GCA_013389985.1 of Dryoscopus gambensis. Classification (NCBI taxonomy): domain Eukaryota; kingdom Metazoa; phylum Chordata; class Aves; order Passeriformes; family Malaconotidae; genus Dryoscopus; species Dryoscopus gambensis. The sequence goes on along the minus strand of WEIT01015948.1, from coordinate 375,435 downwards.
TGGCTCTCTGGGATGCTCTAAAGACTTAAAATCTGCTTTTGGGCAGAAACTATTTTGTGCAATCCATGTCTTTCCTCTTTGGTAGTTGAGGAGGCAGGGAAGTGCAGGGGGAATGCCTTTCATCTGGGATAGGGCAGAGCATTGGCCCTGTTGTTTCCACTCTTTCCTAGAGAAAAAGGATCTGGCACTGTAGAGAGGGGCACACCAGGTGTTCCGAGTGGGAAAAATGGGGTGTCTATGCTCTACCCGCCCGTGACGGACTTATCAGCTAACAGGAGTATGGTGTGCACTGTGAGAGAGCAGCTCTCTCTGACTGGTGACAAGGACACTGTGCTGAGTGTATCTGTTGACTATATGGTGCAAAAAGGGTCCTTCATAGATAGATCTGGGATCCAGGTCTCTTCCATTGTGATTTCCCAGCTGGGACAGATGTTGAATGGATGCATGGCAGGGAGGTGGGGGCAGCCAGAACAGCCTGAGCTGGTGGTGGGTGTCAGGATGCTGACAGCACTTCCTCACTCCACTGGTGAGCAGGTGAGGGGGAGGAGTGTGGGACATGGGCAGATACGCACTGGGGAAGGCAGACATCAAAGTCATCCCACAGGATGTTTCTTCTGAGCAGCGGACTCTCCCAGGGCTCAGCTCAGCTGTGTGCAGCCCTCCTGCTGTCTGCAGCCAAGTCCAAAAGCACTGAGGATACCAGTGCCTTGCAAGATTAAGCTCTTTGATTCCAATCTCTTCAGCCACAAAGCATGTTGTTTTATCTAATGCTTGTCCCTGTCTGTTTTAGGCTGTGGTGCCTGCTGAGAAAAGGTATGCATAATGAAATGATTAAATCATGCGTTTTCAAATAATCAAAGTCATGCTGTTTCAGCTATGCAGAAATCCTGTTCCTCTTACAAGACATCTAGCCAGATTCAGAATTTGTTTTAGATTTTCTTTTTCTTAGAAGGACTCTGAATGAAAAAGAGAATCTGTTTAAGGCCAGTTCTGCATTCCTGTATGCCCAGGGCCAGAGATGATGACATTCATATTCTTCTTGTGTTGCTGCAGAGAGAAAATAACTTTGCAGTCTGATTTTATGCTCTAAAGAAAATCATTCACACTGTGACAGCACTTCAAAATATTTCAATCCTTATTCTGTATATGCTGCTGGCTATGACTGCAGTGCAGAATAAAAATGCTTCACTGAATCAGTACTTATGGGAAGGGGTAAAGTTTCCAAATCACTTCTTTCCATCTTAATTTTGTAACTAATCCCTCATCCCTGCTGTATCTCCAGTTTGAGATGTCTCCCCTGTAACTCTGCACAGCTCCCAGCTTTGGCATCCCTGACACAGTTGGTTGCTCAACATTGCTTGAATATTGTGCATGGTAAGGTCAGATGGTGCCGTGTGGGCTGCTGCATATGGAATCACCCCCTGGCTGCGGGGAATCTCCCCAGGGAAATGTGCTCTGGAGTGGGTAGTGAAGGAAGTGAATCAGAAAGACACTTATGGTCCAAGTCTGGTGTGTCCTACCCATCCACCAAAGTAAGGTTTCCTTTAAAAAAGATGCTGTTCGGGGTTTTTTACCTGAAGTAAAACTTTGTGTGCCTTTTTGAGTGATGATCATATGTGTTCCCATGTTACACTGTTTGGAGTCACTTAGAGGAGCATGTGAGAAAGCAGCTGAAAACAAACAGGACCGTTGTTATCAAGGAGGACGTTGACTTGCCAAGGCCATGGAAGTGACTGAAGTGATGGAGGTTAATAGACTTGTTTTAATGAAAAGATTTTATTTACAGGGGAGGTGGCACAGCACATATAAAGCAGCTGCACTATAAGACTCACTTATAGGTTAGTTTTTGCAGATCCTAAATAGAGCCTCAGGGAAAAGAGCAGTGAACAAGTCCCTCCCCCCCTCAGTGTGCCACATTTATGAAACTGAGTAACAAAGCAGTCTCTCTAATAAGGCAGAGATATTTAATCAAAAGGTGAAATATCAGATGTACATTTCAAACAGAGAAATTATATTTTTTTGGGCCAAGGAGAAGAGTTTAATTTTGACAAAAGAAGTTAAAAGAACTCATCTGCTTTACCATAATGAAAACTGACACCACCAGTCTCGTTTTTATTACAGAAGTGTTGTTCTAAAAGACTCCAGATCCACATGTACAATTCTCCATCTGAAAACTGAAACATCTCAAACTAAATTATACCTGCGGTTTCAGAGAGCCCCACTGAAAGAGCCAATGAGTTATGCCTGCACTACTGGGATGCCACCCTTGCTCTGCAGCTCAGATGTTGGGGACAACATCGTGGTAAGACAGAAGGCATTACTCCAGCAGAAAGTGTTCATCAGGACAATGGACATGCCAAAGTAGCTATATGCAGACAGCAGATGGGGATGGAAGAAAAGGAAATAATTGAATTGTGCATTAAGACAGAGCTTGCTTAGATGTCTGTTTACATTTGCACTCATCTTGTGAGATGAATTTGCTGTTTTCCTCTAGATACAGATTTCCTCAGATGACAAAATTTTAAAAAAGGGCAGAAATCCCAGCTTAGCAGCAGTGCAGAACAAACTCAGCATTTGAAAAGTAAAGAGCAATTTCTTCTCCCTGAAAGAACAAAGCAGGGTGGTTATGCTGGTTGCCTTCAGCTTTAAAATGCTGCTGCAGAGCAGATCCTGACACTTTTCTCTTTTGCTTTGCCTGTGGTGCTCTTTGGGACAGGACATGATGCTGCCATGGAGAAACATACCTGGGCAGGAGAGTTTGGCAGCTATTCACAGACCTTCATGTGGAGCTTAAAGCTTTTCCCAACTAGGAGCTAATGTCAACAGCCTCCATATTCAACCTTTCCTTTGCAGAGTTCTGCCTCATCCTCTTGGCTGCTTTACACCCTGCTTGAACCTAAAACTTCAACCAGCAGCCAAGAGAAGAGTTGTGTGTGGGTTTTAGAGTCTTCAGTGCAATCTATTTGAAAAATGTCTGTTACTAAATGGTGTAAAGCCTTTAGCAGTCAAGAGTAGAACAACTTTTTGTCAAAAATAAATTATACCAGTCCATATTGATTTTTCTTGTCTGAGCAATTCCCAGATCAAATGTGCTCTTTCTACAAGTCAAAGGGTGATATTTCTAATTGCAGTCACTCCAAACTCTGAAGAGCTAAACCCCAAGTTTTTCTTTCTGTGCTCCATCATTGCTGTAAATAAAAACTTTACAGTGAAGACTCACCTTACATTTTACTGTTGATCCATAAAGCTTACTTTTTAAACAAGGAAAAAGCTTCCCAGCTCCATAAACTGGACATGGCTATGAAGAGCAATTGCACATAAAAGACACAGTTGTGTGCAGCTTTTATGCTCCCAAGCATCCCAAGTGCTCTGATATATCCTGCCCCCTTCTCCCACTGTCTGACCTACAGGCTCAGCTTCCAGGGGACGGGAGTGCTTGGAGTCTGTATCCTTCTCACCAAGTTCCCTCTGCTTGAATCCAACAGTAGCAACTTGTGCACTCAACAGGGACAAGAAAGAGCAGAGTGAAGCAAGAGATGAAAACGCCCAAGGTCTTGGCATCAGATGAGATTGGTACCTCTGTTCCTTGTGGCATTTAGATTTAATTTCCTTCCTCCTCCTCCTCCTCCTCCTCCTTGAGGTTTGCCAAGGAGATTCTGCTACTGGCAAGTGATCAGAGATGCTGATGTTTGAGATCTGCTGGCAGAGCTGACAGCAGCAATATCTTCAGCTCCGCACAGAGGTGCTGGTTGAGAGCAGTCCTGGAGTGAGCCCCACACAAACCTGCAGTAGTGTCGCCCCAAGTAACAGCTAAGATGATGGATTTTAGGAAATGAACAAATCAACATTTATTCATGAGTGGATGCTCGGAGAATCCTTAAAATCTATTTCACTAACAACAACAATAAAATTGGCATTTCAAAAACCAGAAAATACGTCAAATACCAAAGGGACATCCTATTGAGGGAGAGGAAATCAAGTTGATTTGACTCCAGAAACAAAACCTGAATACTTTAAATATTTCTCTCTGTACAACTGATGTAATGCCTTTTATTTTTCCAAATAAAAACTACACTTCCATAATTTTTTCTTTTTTTAAATAAGTATCAGTCTAATATATTTGTCATTAAGGTGGAGTGAATGGTGCAGGCATTCATTCCTGGACTCTCCTGAAGAAACAAACTTATCAACAAAGAGGTGATAGTGACCAGACCCAGACCAACACAGCTGTCATAACTTACAACACATTGTCTGAACTACGTCACAGCCTAGCCCACTTTTCTGTGTGACCTTAGCCCCAAGCCCCTGTCCCAAAGTGGTGGCACAGAGCTCTGTGGTCCCCAGGCTGCCATCAACAGCAGAGTTGTAGATCAACCTCAAGTGTCCAGACCGCAGAGTGGAATCATCCTGAAGCCCTTCACTGGGAATGAAACCCCTTTTGAGCAATCCCTCTCTAAAAAGTACACTTAACTGCTCTGTGGGCTTTTTGGGTGTATGGCACAGGGGGTTTTTTGTCACCTCAAGGCTCCTTCCTTCAGTCTTCTCCTGTTCCTGATCTCCCAGCCTTTCTGCACATGCACCTCTCCTTTGATCTCCTTCCTTCCCAGCAGGAACTGGCAGGGCTTGCATCCTTTTTTTCCTGATTATTGTCAGTATGAGAGATGTCCTAAATACCAGGTTAAAGCTGAATACCAGACATTTTACATCTGCAGGGGAAAGGGCACTGCAAGGTTATTTCCCATCTCCATTAAGTGTGTGGTGCCCTTTGCATTCAAACAGAACACTCACTCTTTCTTAGACAATTTATCTCTCTCATTTTTTTCTCTTATAGTCTCCCACAGTAAGGTCCCCAAAGTTATCTAATAAACATGGATGTTATGACATCCTCCCACAATAATTCTAAATATCATACCGGAAACATCGCCGAATAAATGATATAATTACTGTGAAGAAGGAAACCAGCACTCCTGAAAATACACTGTGAGTCGCTCTTTATCTTGTTTTAGAAATTGTTTCCATTTCTTTTCTTGAGTGTGTTTTTTTTGTCCTGCTTTGCTTTTCATACTCTTCATTTGCCTCAATGCTTGTGACCACGTGCAAGAAATGTATATCTCCAGGCACAGAAATATAAAGTGCAGTCATTCTGAACTGGCATGGGAATGCAGGTCCACCCAGTTAATTTTTTCCCATTGTACTGGGTGGAGTGGCTCTGCAGAACCACTCATATACACACCCTTTCTTTTTTGGTATAGTTAATTATTTTAAACTGTTCTTCAGGTTGGTAGCATAGCTTATTACTGTGGAAAATGGGCAGTTTCTCTCCTTCTGTGGTGACTTGTAAGTTATGAAAAGCTTTTTAGCTTGATTTATTCTGAATTCTGCCATGTCTTGCTGATTTACCTATTATGCTCTAAAATAAGGCAAATTAAGCCCAGCAGTTAAGCCAGACAAAGAGAAAGATATGCATTTCCCTACCATAGAGGTACTTTTGAAACAAAAAGACAGTGCTTTAAGCCAGTAAACGGTATCTTTTGCTTTGAACTAAGGACAGCACCATAGGATTATCACTGACTCTGTTGTCATGGGCACCTCACATTATTACTCCACTTTGCTTTGTTACCACGTTCAGTCAAAGCAGCGACTCACAAAGGAGAAGGCAGCGCTGTCAAGTGCTCCAAGGATAGGATTGCTGAACGCTGTATTTTAATAATCTGACTTGTTCACAGGAGCCGAGCCAGCCTCAGCCAACGCGGGAGCTGTTGTTGGCCAACCAAAACACAGCTGTTGTAGCTCATTTTGAAGTCTACCAGCCTTTCTGCTGTCCCCTTTCAGACATTAAGCTTAATCTTCTGTATGCGAGGCTTATGTCACCTTTTTTCAAGAAGGGTTTCACTGACAGCCTTGGCGGTTTTTTCCTCTTCGCCTCATCTTTTGTGGTTCTGGCAGGGCAAAAGATTTAACAGAAACATACCCAGGCAAAAAGCAAAACCGTGTGAATGCGGCGTGGTTCTGCCTCACAGCCAGCCCATGGCTATGCAAGGGCCCAGGGAAATGCAAGGTTTTTGGGAAAAGTGTGAGCTGTGTTTTGGAATGTTTTCCATACTGGGGGAAGCTTACCCTTAAGCCAGTGGGCACATGCCCAAAACAGAAGCTGTGTTTTAAGCTGAGTTTTATTTCCTTTTTTTTTAAGCTTTTCCTGAAACCGAAGTGAAATTAAAGTGTGGGATGGGAGGCAGTTGTCTAATCTGTACGGATCAAAATTTCATAAAATCCTAAGTGAGTAGCAGCAAAACAAAGCAGCTGAGCCTTCCCAGCCCACTGCCCTCTCCCCATGGCCTCATCTGTGCTGTGCAAAAGCCAAATCAGAGCTATAAGTAACTCTGCTCCACTGCCAAGGACTCATCACATTGGTTTATCCAGAAGGGCTTCTGCACCAAAGATAGCCTCAGGCATGTGGGCTACATTTCAGGTCTGCTTTTAGAAGAGGGCTGCTCCCAGGGAAGCTGAATGTTGGTCTTCATGTCTATGATTGTTGTAAAAGCCTAGATTTGAGCTTTTTTTAGTGCCTGGTGTCACAGTGCTCCTCTAATGACCACTGGTTGTTGCCACAGTTGAATAAGTTTCCCAGATTAACTAGCAAAAAGAGAAACCCTCCACCCTTGGTTCTTTTTCATTTTATAATTATCTGCTGTTTCTCTACACTTGCTCTTTTTATCCTTACGTTTTGCTCCTGCGTGGATGTGCCCAGTGCCCTGCAATTAAAACCAAGCTGCTCTGTATAGTTCACAGTCTAAGATCACATGCTGCCAACCCTTGCTCATTAGAGCAATCTCACCGGAGAGAATAAGGCTGTTTCACACCAGGCCTGCTTGCCTGGTGAAGTTTAGTAGGTTCTGACCTTAAGTTACGTATTTTAAAACAACAGCAAAACGTTCTCTGACTCACTGCTAATAATATAGCTGCTAATGGGATGAGCCTTTAAAAAATACATCCAAATATTTTTATACAATAATCAGAAAACTTTCATTCCCAAAGGGAAGGAACAGTTGCACTTTCCACATCACTTGTGTTTTGGCCTGGAGGTGTCCTACATGCTGTGCCAAAAAGTAATAATTAAAGGGACACAGTCAACATAAAACTAAGTTTATTGAAATTCCTAACCTGTTCTCCTTGGCAATGCAGTAGTGTGTTGAGAGTGAAGAGTTTTTTAATATAAGTTTGTTTTGCACCACTCAGGCCCTTTGTTCTTTCTGCAGTGCTCAGTTTTAAGTATAAAATCTGTTTTTTCTGGTTTCGCTTCTAGTTTGTGTTCGATCACTCAGTGTTTCTGTGCTGTATGTGTTCTGAATTTAAAAGACATCTGCTTCACTTCAGCTGGATCCCCTACTGTCAGTCTTTGCTTCCTCCTGTTATGTGCATGTTAAAATATCACTGGCATGAATATGCAAGGAAACTAAATGCAAAGCCAGCACCACAAATAATTGCTGATCCTTTTAAAGTGTCCAAGCCTCTCATGAGGTCTTTGATGCAGAGGCTGTTAAGCAAGACAAAGATTTTGACTGCTCTCTTTGCAAGCAACAAGAGTGAGCATCTGCAATTACTTTATGAAAGCAACCACTGGTGAGAATTACAAATCAATACAATGCAATGTGCTTGGTGTATTTTATTTTAATGAAACCCTGCTTCACACAGCGTTTGGCATTTCTTAGCTGCCTTGTTCATCCCTGGCATCCAGGCAGGGTGATAAAGGAGTGAGCCACCTCCTCCCCAGCTGGGGTCATGTGGCAGATGCTACAAGCAACCCCACAAATTCTGCTGATTCCTTTCTTTTTTGGGGGGGTTTCCCCTGATTGGATGGCATTGTAAGTAATTCACTGTAAATCTCAATTCACTTGGTTGCCAAGTGTTTGCAAGTAAAATTGCAAGAGATTCAAATGAAAAGAAAAAAAGAAGTATAAAATGCATAAGGCTGAGTCCACAGCGGGCGTGACCCTCTTGCCTGTGTCAGAAGCAGCCGTGCCAAGCAGACATACCCCAGCCAGATGTTGGCACCCTTCCCTGCTGAGGGAGCCTTGGATGGAGAGTGGGGAGTCAACTCCCACCCCTTGTTTTGAGTGTGGGGGGCTCTGCCCCCTGTGCCAGGCTCGGGGCCTTGTTCATGCAGCTCCATGGCTTCTGGCCAGGAGCCACCTGCATCTGGCCAGCAAAAAACTGAGCCAGAGGAATTTATATCCATCTGCACCCATGGCCCTTTCCTGTTCAGGGTGCAGTTGGAGGTTAAAGCTAAACCAGTCCTGCTTCTAGGAACAGTGCCCTGAGCAAGGCCTGTCTGATCCAGAAGATTTGATGTTCTCAAGATGAAAAAAAAAAAAAAGAACGAGCATCTTTACTTCAAAGCCTTGCCATTTCCCCACTTACAGGGGTCAGAACAAAAGGGTCTGATGGTCTTACAGGGACAATCACAGCCCAAAGACTGTGCAATAGTCTGCTCTGCCAGTGACTCCATATAACATGTCCAGAGAGGGGGAAAAAGCCAAAAACCAAAATGCTAGCAGAACGCGTAATGGATAGACTTGAGAAATCCACAGGCTGCTGTCTTGGGGTGACTTTGTGCTGTTGTATCCCCTATCACCACTCGATGCCCAGACATGATTCCTGTGCCTTTCTGTGCCTTTAAATTGAGCCCGAGAGAGGTGAGAGAAAGAAAAAAGGTCAGACGAACTTTTCAAAGCAGTCTGTGCTTCAAGGTTACTACTCCTCTGCATTCGTCGGCTGTGGGGAGAAGAGCAGAGGAAGCACCCTTCCTGCTTTTCAGGGTTTTTTTCGGCTCTGTTCTTCGGAGAGAGAGACAGAGAGTGGTTTTTCTGGGACTTTGGTTTCTTTTTTTCCTTCTCTTCTGGACTTGTTCAGAACACCAGAACCCCACTGGGGGACCTTCCACCAGCCTGGAGGGCGGCCCCTATGCTAACCCAGCTCCAAGGAGGAGGAGAGAGACCACACCCACAGAAGGACTCTCAAATCTTTCCGGTTTTCTCTCCACAGCGAGAGATTTTATTATTAAGCATTATTATTCTTTACCTGTGTGTTTGTTAAAGAAATAGTTTTTATTCTCTCTTTCACATTCCTCCGAGGAATATTTCTTTCCCGAAGCTGGTAGGGGAGGGGTGGCTATAACCTGCCTTCCTCTGAGGAGATGTTCCTTTTGGATGTTTCCCTGAATTTGGCCCAAACCAGCACAGCTGCCCATCGGGATTGCTCAAGCTGGAGTGGAAGATCTGGATACCGTACTGATCTTTGCCAGGGAGAGCCAGCGCTTCCTCTGCAGCGGCAGCAGCAGTGAGGAGATGACCCAAACAAGGACAATGCATATTTCCAAAGATCCAAGAGAGCACCAGGAAATAAAAACTATAAATATTTAGGTTTTGTGAATGCTTAGACAGGTCAAAAGCCAAGGGGAAGATGAGAGAGGCTCCCGGCAGAGCAGCACTGCTGGGGAGAAACCCTCTTTCTCCCAAGCACTGCAGGCTTTGCCATAGCTGTGCTGCTCCTCTTTGGAATTTCATTTAATTCAAATCTCTTTCAGCCTTGATTTGTAATTCTTCAGGAAAACCAGTTGTTGTTTTTTACTTCAAGGGCTCAGTAGCCACTTGGCTCCTTTCCAGCGGATGCTCCCCATGCACAGCCAGGGCTGTGTGCTCCTCTGTGTTGCAGCTTTTATTTATATATTCCCTCCCTTGAATGCAATGAAGAGGGGTTTGTCTGCGCAGCACCGTGGAGGGGCGAGAGGGGGAGCCCGCAAAGCCCACAGGGTTCAAGGGTGAATTTAGACAGAATTACAGCCACGTGCAGGGGCTGCTCCCGCGAGCACGTGGGGCCTTTGTGGATGTGAGCAGACTTGGCAGCTCTGTGTGGCATCGGCACAGCTGCTGGGGGCTCGGCCCCTCCGGATGCACTAGGCACTCCCTGGGACAGGCTCCTGCTGCTCCTGCAGGCCGGGCCACTGCAGAGCACACTCTGCTCTTGGCTGCTCTTGAAAGAGCAGCATAACCTCTCTGCAGACAGAGGTTGTCTTTGGACTGGGAATGACATGATTCCCTCTGTCCTTTTGCAGCATCCTGAGCAGATTGGGATAGAAACACACAGACTGAACAGCCTGCCCTGGATCTGCACTCAGCTTGGCCCCCTGCTGCAGTGGGCATCCTGGAGAAAGTGTGGCCTTTGGGCTTCCAGTGTTCCCGCTGTAGGGAGAAAACTCAGTGCACCCCTTCAAAATGCTCCAGCTCTCCTGGTGAAGGTGTGACCCCCAGGGAGAAATGCCTCATTTGCTGAAATTCAGCTGGTTTCTCAGCCACATTGCACTTGGGATGTCCAAATCCTGTCCAGAGAGGCTGGCCCGTGTGCTGCAGTGGGGAACTAAATCGCTGTGAGAGTGTGTCTGGACTGAACTGTGCATGTGCCCAAGGGAGAACCCGCTGAAATGATGAAAACTCAGGCTATGTCCCCATGCTGGTGTTTGGCTGCATGGATAATATAACAATTCCTGCGGCAAGTTGGAGCAAAGTGACAGGTTTACCCCTTACTCTGCAAGTGAACTGAAAGTGAACTTATTCTCTGAATGTGCAAGTAAAAGAACTTGAAAGGAACAAAGAAAACATTGGATTAGTAGTTAAAGGTGTCTTGCAGGAGATAAATTGTCAGGAGTGAAGCTGACTTAACATTAACACCCGAACAAATAAGAGGCTGTAAGTTAACCTTGAGGGAGCATTAACTTCCATCTCCTTTCAACCTATGGAAAATTATTTTCCTCCCATTCTCTTGTTTTTGGCCCCTTTGAAGGTGATCAAATGCCACTCATCTTTTCAGTTCAGTGAAACCTTTTAATCCTGCCTGCCCATGAAACACTTCATACCATAGTGTGGCACTTGACTATAAATTAAATAAACTCTTCTTTATACTCCTGAACTGTGAGAGACCCTCAATAAATAAAATAAATCTGCAAATAAAGAGAATTTAGTAGAAGGCTGAATGTTTCCCATTCCCGTCAGAGACAGGGAGATCAGGGTTACCCTTATGTGCCTGTGTAAATTCAGTCAGACACCTGACTTCTGCGTGCCGCTTTCTCTTCTCTTCCTTCAAAGCAAAACCTGCTGTCTTCTGAAAACATCCCAGGGACAACAAGTGCAGCATGCTTGGCTGCTCCAGGCAGCCTTGCAGCCCTTCCTATCTCTGCGTTGTGCTGCAGGAGGACTTCTCACCCTCTCCAGGCTCTTTTGCAAGTCAGCAGAAGAGCCAGAAAACCCCTTCAGGTCCATGATACGCACAGGGGATGAGTATTGAGTATCAGCCAAGAGCCGCCTGTTTTTGCGTAAGGCCTGGTGAATAACAGATATACCTGAGAAATCCATGGGCTCCCTGTCAGGATTGCTCAAGGCAGAAGAGGATCTGGAAACCATGTTGGTCTCTGCCAGGAGAGCCAGCCTTTCCTCTGCAGCAGCAGCAGCGAGGAGATGACCCAAACAAGCACAGTGCACACTTTCAAATGTCCAAGAGAGCATTTGGAAACAAATACTGAAATTGTTTATGTTGTGTGACTGGTCAGCCAAGTCAAAAGCTAAGGGAAAGCGCTCTGCAGCGCACCCAACGTGGCTGAGTCACAGGCTCTGTAATCCAGGGATTAATGACCTCCAGAGGAACATCCCCCATGGATGATTTACTGCTGACTGCTTTCAACTGAACATCCTTGGATGTGGCTCCTCTGAGCTGGCTGGGATTGATGGTGGGCACGAGGAACCAGGACACTGATGGGAATTTGTTACAACCTCATTGCTGATGAGGCTGGGAGAGGCTCCTGGCAGAGCAGCACTGCTGGGGAGAAACCCTCTTTCTCCCAAGCACTGCAGGCTTTGCCATAGCTGTGCTGCTCCTCTTTGGAATTTCATTTAATTCAAATCTCTTTCAGCCTTGATTTGTAATTCTTCAGGAAAACCAGTTGTTGTTTTTTACTTCAAGGGCTCAGTAGCCACTTGGCTCCTTTCCAGCGGATGCTCCCCATGCACAGCCAGGGCTGTGTGCTCCTGTGTTGCAGCTTTTATTTATATATTCCCTCCCTTGAATGCAATGAAGAGGGGTTTGTCTGCGCAGCACCGTGGAGGGGTGAGAGGGGGAGCCCGCAAAGCCCACAGGGTTCAAGGGTGAATTTAGACAGAATTACAGCCACGTGCAGGGGCTGCTCCCGCGAGCACGTGGGGCCTTTGTGGATGTGAGCAGACTTGGCAGCTCTGTGTGGCATCGGCACAGCTGCTGGGGGCTCGGCCCCTCCGGATGCACTAGGCACTCCCTGGGACAGGCTCCTGCTGCTCCTGCAGGCCGGGCCACTGCAGAGCACACTCTGCTCTTGGCTGCTCTTGAAAGAGCAGCATAACCTCTCTGCAGACAGAGGTTGTCTTTGGACTGGGAATGACATGATTCCCTCTGTCCTTTTGCAGCATCCTGAGCAGGTTGGGATAGAAACACACAGACTGAACAGCCTGCCCTGGATCTGCACTCAGCTTGGCCCCCTGCTGCAGTGGGCATCCTGGAGAAAGTGTGGCCTTTGGGCTTCCAGTGTTCCCGCTGTAGGGAGAAAACTCAGTGCACCCCTTCAAAATGCTCCAGCTCTCCTGGTGAAGGTGTGGCCCCTGAGGCGAAATGCCTCATTTGCTGAAATTCAGCTGGTTTCTCAGCCACAAATCCTGTCCAGAGAGGCTGGCCCGTGTGCTGCAGTGGGGAACTAAATCGCTGTGAGAGTGTGTCTGGACTGAACTGTGCATGTGCCCAAGGGAGAACCCGCTGAAATGATGAAAACTCAGGCTATGTCCCCATGCTGGTGTTTGGCTGCATGGATAATATAACAATTCCTGCAGCAAGTTGGAGCAAAGTGACAGGTTTACCCCTTACTCTGCAAGTGAACTGAAAGTGAACTTATACTCTGAATGTGTAAGTGTTGGGTGTTAGTATCCTTCCATTTGTTTCCTTCCCTCACAGAATTTTTTTCCCATAGGTTGCTAGGAAACGATAACTATCAATACTTAAGAGAGAAAAAAGAAGTTACCCCGGAAAGGGTGTGGCTGGCTACTCTCTCATCTGAGGTTTTCTCTCGGAAGGGCAGGGAATACCACTAGAACTGGGCTGGGGGAAAAGGGGCTATGCACAGCTCCTAGGTGTCTTTTTTGCTCTCTCGGCATTCGGAGGGGAAGGAGGCTGCAGTGGTTGTGGGAAGAATTTGCCACCACTGCGGGGTTCTGTCTTCTGCGGCCTTCTACCGTGAGTGGAGCTCTGCTCGTGAGAGCGACCGTTGCACTGGGGCCTTATTAACAGCCTACCTCACCAAACAAAGGATCCCTCACCATCTGCCCGGGTGCCTCAGGGGAAACCCTGGGATCCCTGAGGCCATTTCCTCTCCCAGGGAGCCTCTCCTGGCCATGTTCTGGAGCCGGGTGGCCACTGCCCAGCCCCTGCCATTTCTCTGGCACTGCTCCGGGTTTTCACTACGCTGTAGCTCCACACTCCCTGCCTGCCCAGACATCCCGCAGTTCCAGCTACAGCTGAGGAGTTTCTGATACATCTCATCTACCACTCCGGTACTTTGCTCATCCCTGCCTCCCCAGCTTGCTATTCCGAGGTTCCAGCTACAGCTCCTTNCCATCGCACCCGCCCTGCCCGGCCGGGAGCCACCAGCGCCCCTGCCGGCCGTGAGCAGCACTGCACCGAGGGGAGAGTGCCCGCGGCCGAGAGAGGCTGGCACCGGTTCTGGCTCTGTTTGTGGTTGCTGCCGGTGTTGTTCTTTGTTTGCCTTATTATACGTACTAGTAAAGAACTATTATTCCTTTTCCCATGTCTTTGCCTGAAAGCCCCTTAATTTCAAAATTATAACAATTCAGAGGGAAGAGGGTCATATTTTACATTCCAGGGGAGGCTCCAGCCTTCCTTAGCAGACATCTGTCTTTTAAACCAATGCAGTAAGTAAAAGAACTTGAACAAAGAAAACGTTGGATTAATACTTTAAGGTCAGCAATACAGCCAGAAAAGCTCTCCATGTCCCTGATACTCACATGGGGTGGGTATTCAGAACAAGCCAAGAGCTGTTTGCATTTGATGGCAGCATTCCAGCTTGTGGCATGGGGGGATCCTCTGTCACAACATGGGCTGCTTTTGTACCATGTGTTTGAAACCTTTTGTCTTCCTGCAGCAGGTGGCCACTGGTGCCCTAAAGGGGTGCAGGACAGGCAAGGATCACCTGACACCACTTAACTCTCTCAAGAAGTGATACCTCCTCTTCCTCAGATACCTTCAGCATTGAGCCCATGGCTTGCTGCACCACCAGCCTTCACAGAGGTAGGATGGTGTGTAATAAACCTGGATGTCCCTCAGAGAAAGTCCTTTAGATGCATGTTAGGAGGGATTAACTTTTTGGAGTAAACTACTATGAATCACATCACCTGAGTTCTGTTTTGCTCTGCCTTTGACTTGTTCTTCCATCACAGGCAAGTCACATCATCTTGATACAAGGACTGTAGGAACATGCATCCAGGAGAAGTCTGTTCCATGCTTTTCTGGTAATGGCTCTGTTCACTTTCTACTTTGTCCATTTCAGTTATCTGGAGACATGCCTTTGAAGTTTGGAAGAGGGTAGTATGGATTAGAAATCTTTGTTAAAGAACCAAATGTGCAACAGATGGTTTAAAATTGTAGTGAAGGTGTAATTGGTTAAAGAGTGAGTTAAATGGGAAGGAACTTGTGGTTGGTAGGGCATAGAGCTCCATCTTCTCACCCCATCAGCACACAAAAATGATTATGGGGCTCCTACAAAGGTTTTGAGATTCACTGTATGCTTGGCTGCCCACTTTTTGCCATAAAGAGCCATACATGTGTCATTTTCCCCATGGCATTAACTTATTTGGCAACACAGCCTCTTCTGAATGAAGTATTTTTATAGTGGCACCACAAAAACAGTGTTTCAGCTTGCCATGAATCATGGAGTATTTCCCTTCCAGAGCAGAAATGTGGGGGGAACCTGCTGACACCCCTGGGCCTGTGGACTTTCCTTCTGCCTGTGCCAGCTTTGGGAAGGTCTGCAGAGTGTGTGAGCAGAGCTCTGCATTCCCCAGCTGCTTCCCACTGGTTTTACACAGGACTCGTGCAGGGTGGTAAACTGGGAACAGAGCTTGTCTTTGGTGTGGCTTTGGAGGACTACTTGATGAGATGCTTGTGCTCTTTTGCACATCTTTTTGATGTGCTTTAGTACAAGTCTGATCCCAAAGGGTATTGCCCAGCAAACACTCATCCCAGTGACAGTTTGGGGTTCTTTGTGTTTAAAGTTACTTTGACAATTACCTGTCTTGCTTAAGTAATAGCAAAAATATTCCCCTAGAATCTGGTTGAAGAATTTAAATTCAAACCCAGGATGCTGTCATTATACTCATCTCTTCTTATGCAACTGTCAATCCAACTCATAGACTGGTGCACCCACTGTGTGCTCTTCCTGCACCTCTTACCATCACCTCCTTCTTCATCCTCACTCTCCTACACAGCTCAGTCCGTATCTTTACACAAACTATGCCCACACTTTCACCCCTGAGCTTCTAATGTGGAGAAGACACAGCACCTATGTACCTGGGTCCAGCAGTGTCCCCAGTTGTTCCCATTCCTGGCCTCTGTGTTGGAATGGATAATAAAATGCTGCTCATTTCATCTTTATTAGGCTCTCCAAAAGGCCTCAGAAAATAAGATGTCTATCTGAGGAGCTCTCAAAATTCACAGGCTCAGTTTACTGCATGGACTAGAAACCACCTGGAGGGCTTTTTTTTTTGACCTGTGAAAATTTAAATTCAGCCACCAATGTTTTCTCTGCAAGAGGTTGAAATTACCTTTTAAGTCTGAGGAAAAAGCTGCTTTCCCTGATTTCTTTACAATGCTTTAGGTGTTAGTGATTAACAGTGTCAGCCTTCATTTCTGTCTTTGCAGTACTGAATTTTGTGCATATGGCAAGTGATGCAGGTACACCACCTATTGCTAAAATGGACCAGCACTTCCAGCAACAATAACTCATTTCAGCTGCTCATAGTTTTGCCAAATTGCAACTATTTGGGTTGAAACTTCCTGAGCAGAGAGTGTCTGCTTCATGCTACTTACTTTGCTTTAAATATCAGCAAAAATGTTTCAGCTGTTCTTTGGCCAAGGTTAAAGAGGTGTAATATTGGACGTTGTTCTTACTGCTTTGGTTATGGAGGTTTTAATCCCTTTCACAAAAGAAATTCTACCACCCACATGTGTTGTACTCTAAGCTTGTCATTTCTTGGATGTGCTTTCTGGTGTCAGGCAGGGCTGTCCTGAGAGCCTCTACAAAACAAATGGTAAAATCACAGCCCATTTCATTGCCTCCTGTTACAGTCTGTCTCCCGGAAATCTTGCTTTCCATGCTCCTGTCCTCAATCCAAGCCAAGTAGCTTTCTGCTGTCCCCTCTTTCAATCAAATACACTTGGGGTTTCACGTCTCCTTCTTCTCAGTGTGGCAGAGCTGGTCCTTACAGATCTGTCCCAGGTGCTCAGATGTACCTTTCTGCCCTCCCTGAAGTCAGCAAATGGGCTGATTTTAGACTGTATCAGTCTGGACATTTTGAACATTTCCCACTTGATAAAACCTCTCTGCACTTTCTGCATCTGGAGAGGGTATGGACACTGAACTCCTGTGAAATGCTTGTGTTACGTGAGTTTCTTCTGGTTTCTTCAGATTGCTGATTGATTTTGCAGCAATATTCATATGGGCAGGTGGGTGGAAGAGGATTTTTTTGACAAGGAGAAAATCAGATACCTGGAGCTAGTTAAGGAAAGATTCCTCCCCCTTCTGCCCCCCACTTAGTTAGTATGATATTTACTTAGTATCACTTAATATGACTTAAAGTTGGCAAGAAAGACTTGCTGCAGGAAAACAGAAATATTCATATCCGTCACTGTAACTAACAGGGACTTTCTCTGAGCACAGCCCAGAAAGTCAGGTGCATTTGTTTTCATTGCTGTTGGATCTTTCACCAAAAGCATTTGGTTCCCCAGCAGGATTTCCTGCTCTGGCTTCCATGAGATTAATTGTTTCAAAAGCTGGAGTGGATGGAAAGTTGTGATGGCTAAGTCCATATAGAGCTAGCACTAATTCTCCAT
Organism: Dryoscopus gambensis; assembly: GCA_013389985.1. NCBI lineage: Eukaryota > Metazoa > Chordata > Aves > Passeriformes > Malaconotidae > Dryoscopus > Dryoscopus gambensis. The sequence continues at coordinate 358,242 of WEIT01015948.1, read as the reverse complement.
GGAGGAAAAGCTGATATTTTCAGCAATGCCATGTGTTTCTGTGCAGTCTAGTATTTCATTCAGCTGTTACATATTTTTACTTTATTCAGTCATTATTTAACACATTAAGGAAGGACGTGAAGAGGTTTCATGCTGCTGTTGATTGATACCTTTTCCTTTATAGTCTTTTCATAGCAATTTTTTAAGTTTCATTGTCACACTCACAAACATCAACATGCAGTAACATCAGACTTCTTCTAACCCAGGGCAGGTGTTTGAGGCACTGCTGTCAAAATGAGGAGATTTTGCTTTGTGTCATTTGCTGTTACTCTCAACTGTGGTCACAAAGAGTGGGATTTAGGATTAAGTTTCTCTCTGCAGTCCTGACTGATTGCAGAATACATTTTGAGAGACTTCAGCTGAGAATGGCTTTCTTTTCTTGGCTTCTGCAGTGTCCAATGAAGATTTCATTGGAAAACTAGTTAAGTATATCTCTTCTTCAGCTGAAGCTGTAGCAACTGCATAGCTATAAATTCCTGTGTAGTCAGACAGTGGCTCACGAGATGCATGGAGTCATGCCCACTTTGTCAAGCTCTGGACATCCTGAGAGGCGACTCTGGAAAGTTAGCATTTGCCTTGACTGCATGCTTGGCTGGTTTAATGCCACGAGTCTCTGCTGGGCTCTGCAGGAATAGTTTGGCTGGCTACAAACCAATGACCAGAGAAAGTACAGCTAAGAGAGCAGAACAGGAGAGGACAGAAGTCGTGGTTTAACCCAGCAGGCAGTAAAACACCACACAGCTGCTTGACAGACTCTCTGACACACACACACGACTGGGGAGAGAACTGGGAACAAAAAGTACAGGGCAACAGTAAAATCATATATACTGCACTGCAGTGTGGATGATAATTGACAGAATAGCAGACCTTTATTGCATTTTTCCCCCTAATTCCTAATCTTTTCCTAGCATGGAGCCAGCGTTTATATTCTGGGCCACCCTATTTCTAGATAATGTTTAACCATGGTTCCCTCTCACTGATTGTCTTACAGCTCAGTTTCAGCTGCTTTGCTGGGCAGCATGAAGCTTTTCCACATGGTCTGTGGACATCATTAAAATGTGACATGAACTCAGTGCTTTCAGCCCAGAGGGATTTGACCCCCCTTCAGCAGAGGGCTGAGGCACAGCAGCAGCCCCTGGCTCTCCCCAGCCTCATAGTGCAAAGAGGAGCTCTGCACAGGGAGCCTCAGCTCGTACACTCCATGCAAGCTTGGATGAGAGCCATGTTGCAGTACAGTATGGATTCATAGTTCACTCAGAGCATGTCCCTCTCTGCCACCCCTGCAATTTAAGCAGCAGGTTTGTATTTTATTACTAATTATTAGATATCGCTTGTCTTGCTTTGTTCAAACCAGGAGGCTGGGGGTGGTTGTAGTCCCCCATCCTTCATTTGGGAGAGCCCTCTGGATAACTGCAGGACAGAATTGTTGGCCAGGGGCATCTCAGGGCACAAGCCATGGAGAGGCTGACTGAGGCACTTTATTCAAGCTCCTTCACTCCATTAGCTCTAGGATGCCAAATGGAAATAAAACAGAGCAAGCTTCAGTGCAGTTCTCATTGCTTCAGGTTTTAAACATCGCAACATACGCCTGAGCTACCTTGTACTGCATCCAGCTGGTGCTTTCTGGACATGCCCTCATTGAAAGAGATAATCGTGTTTTGTTTAAATTAATTTCTGAAGTTTAAAAGCCCATTTATATCTGCACAGTTCACTGAATTGAACCTCTGCACAGTAGCATATTCAGTTTCTGCTGTAACCTGCTACTGCTGCTTTTAGCTGTAGCTGTAACCGCAGAAATAGCAGCCAAAAAAAAAAAAAAAAACAAACCACCAACACTCTACTTGCTTCATTTTTTTCTATTTTTTTCCCCAATGACACTGGCTGCACTGTTCATTGGAAAGAGGGTTTGGGCAAGGCATATGATGGTGCTGTCTTCCTCAGCTGAGAGAGGAATTGGAATTCTCTCTGGCTTTGCTGAAATCACACTGTTGCTGAGAACATCTGTAGAAACGAAGTAGCTTTTTCTCTTCCCCTCTCACTGATGGCAAGCTTCAGAGAAGGTCAGGCTCATGGGTGTTTCTGTGGATTATTTTCACAACACTGAAAAGGGTAGAGCCCGTCTCACTGCAACCAGCTGGAAATACAGCAACCTCTTTAATAGCTGCCATCAATATATAGATTTGGTAGCAGTCAGACTGTTCTTCAACATTGTCAGCAGTACTAACACAACAGGCCAAGTGCTCTGAGAGGAGGTCTGGCCATGCCCTGAGCAGTGCAGAGCATCAGTAACTCACCCACACTATCTGTGCTTGAATGCTGGGGCCTCCTCCAGGGTGGCTCATAGTAGGGGACAGGCTGCAACCGAGAGCATTTGGAAACTAACAGTGGGACTCACAGGCTTGAGTTTCTGGGAGCCCACGATGCAGAAGCTCATGAATCATCCCTCCATGGCCAATCTCTGCAAGAAGAGGCCAAGGCACTACCTGCAAACCTTTGATCTGAGTGGTTTGGCCTGCAATCTGCAGGGCTACCTGGGCTGTTTCTCCTGAATTAATTGTTGTAGTAATAAAAGCTCCAGCTGCAAATCCAGTGCCCTGTTCCTTTCTGCCTGTGGACACTGGGCTGAAGTGCTTGTTTGGGAGATTTCTTTAGGAAAGAGTGAAGCCAGCTGGCTTGGCTTTCTTTGCAGTGGCTCAGAGACTTGGAATGGGCTTTCTCCACTCCATGCTAAGCTGATTTGGTACCTCTCCAGGACTAAACTTCTTGCAAAAGACACCTCTGGATATGGTTTCTGGTGGAGCCAAACACCATGCCTCCTTGATAGACCTCCTAGACATGGGTCAATCGCTGTCTGATTTTAGCAGTGCTGGAATTTTGTAATGTAGACATAATTCAATTAGGGCACCCAGAGGATTGGAGAAAAGCCTTTATTATTTTTAGTCTAAATAAAAATAGTGTCTCAGGCTTCCTAGAATAGTGAAAACACAGAGTATCATGAACAAGACCTGGACTAAGAATATTTATATGCCTTTTCAGCCAGGGTTTCTATGGAATAGAAGCTGTTTGAATTGGATTTGACCAGCCCTGTCATGTTCAGACATATGCAATTACTTCTCTGTGCTTAAAATTGCAGTAGCAAACCTGAGTTTGACTTTGTGGCAGTATGTACAGGGTACAGGCTCACTAATGATATTTAATTGATGATGATTATTTTAACTGCACCTCCTTCAGTAAACAAAAAGCTCTGATTTTAGTCCTGAGGGAATGTTTCAGCAGTACTAAAGGGATTTAGGAACCTACAACCTCATCTAGACGTGGTCAGTGAGGACAGTACCTAAGTCACACAGGTTTGTTTGAAAATGTCATTCCATACTGTTATCTTTGTTCATTTTCCTCTTTCCCCAGTGCCAGGCTACTTCATTGTAGGACGATTCAGTGACGTCAGTATTTCAGGATGGTCTGGTTGTGCTGTCATGGGGTGCTGAGGGGAGAAAGGACAGACGTGCTCAAGCTTCCCTGATGTGAGAGGAACAAGAACAAACGGGACCTCTGTCCCTGCCTATAACACAGGCTTTTAAGGAGAATTTTCTCAACATGTTCATTCTGTGGTTGAGGAGACTTCTGTAGTACTGTTTGGACCACTGATGGCAATTCACACTGTTGTTATTTACAGCGTTGGTATTTCCTGCTCCCTTTGGAGCCATTTCAGATGGATGTGTGCATTGTAGCAGCAATGTGAGTGCTGCAGGGAAGAGAGCTCTCTCCAGCAATGCCCAGCAGGGCTGGGAAGATGCTTCCCTTGGCCACAAGCATTTATCCCCACAAAACATCCCCTCAGTCTGCTCTCAGGGACAAATTTGCCTTTGCTCAGACCAGGGGAGTTACAGAGTGCAACACCCGAGGTCACAGTGTTGTGCTGAATGCTGCTGTGATAAGAAAGGCACTCCCCAGATGGGGTACTAAAACTAAGGTCTCTCTTGGCTGTGGCTGGTTGGATGCAGAAGATCCCAAGACCAGATTATTTGGTCCTAGGATTCTGGTCATGAACAGTCAGTGTAAACAAACTGAAGTCTGAGAAACAGGACTTTCCTGAGCAGTCTTTGCTACCTGCTCTGCTGCTAAGACACCAGGCTTGTCCGTGCTGCTAAGTTATGTGCTTTCAAGCAAATAAGGCCCAGTTTAGAGTAATCTACCTTTTGTGAAGGTATAAAAGCATACTGTTAACAAATTTCTTTCTATCAAATGTATGTGTCCTGGATGTGATCTCTCAGCTGGGATAAAAATGAATACAGTCTCTGAGCAAATGCTTAGAGCAGCCAAAGGTCTGCCCTTTTCATTACAGGCTTCGATCAAACAATCCTGGGTTGCAAATCCATCACAAAGGCATTGTCTGCATGGACAAGCACTGCCTTTTGCTTCCCTATCACCAGCTTCAGCCAGATGGTTGAAAGCACAGTGCTCAAATTGCCCTGAAATATGGAGAGATTTCTCAACGGCATCTCCAAGCCTCTCTTCCCCCATTTTGGGAATATTTTGAGTGCAAACTGTGCCTCCAAGGAGAAAATTTCTTGTTCTGACATGCTGGAACTGTGGCAGCAAGGTCACCATGTGGTGCCCATCTCACCTGGCTCTGCTGGGGAGATCCAAGAGTGCCTGAATGCAGACAGAGGCTTAACAGAGCTGCCAGCACTGGATTCCCAAACACCCTAACCAGGTCATGGTGAATTTCTGTGAGGTTTAGGGATACCCAGTAATGCAGACCCCACAGCGTGTCCCCCCAGATGTAGAGAGTTGTCAAATAAAACATTTGTTTGGGGAAGACTGGCCATTACGTGTTTTTAACCCCAAATTTGGACAGGAGTGCAGCTCTCATAATCCCCCAGGGACTTAAATACTTCTGTGTTGCACTGTGAGGTGATGCAGCAAGGTGTAGGATGCAGCTGGGGTTTTCCATTGGCTCAAAAATTACAGGCTTGGGCCCTTGAGAGACCATCCTTCCCTGAGGGATTTGGGTATATAACTATAGGAATATTTGTATTTTTTTTTTCCCAGGCAGGATTTGTTGGGATTTGCAGTACAAGGTATGAATAAGGAAGAAGATATTTTTATTAAATAGTGAATACTCAGTGGCCACAAATACTGAGAAACCTGCAAGAGAAGGTAATTTGGGTCCTGTAAAAAGTCTGGCAATGTACTTGGTCTGAGTAAGGTGTTTGTGAGCCAGGCAAAATTCCATGGGTCTTGTTTCAGGAGTTCTTACCCTTCCCTTCAGAGCCCTTGTGATACTGCAGACAGTTCTTCCTTGGAGGGGGCAACCACTTAAGGAATGAGAAGGAAAAATTCCCACCTCCAGAGGAAACTTGAAATGCATGGGTTTTTATTTGTGCATGAAATGCTCTAATTCTTCTTTCCCAGCCACCATAACCAGGCCGTAAGGACAAGCACTGAGCGTGAGAGTCCCTGCTCTGTGCAAAGCCTCGCGCACAGGAGATCTGTGTGACACAGCAGAAAAATTCCTTCCCTCCATCTCCTCCCTGTGAGCTGTGTTCCCTTGCAAGCCAGAGCAGCTGTGTATTGAGCTGCTGTGCTCTGCTACACGATGGGCGTGACCCTGGCGGGGTTTTGCGGCAGAGATTTACTGGGCTCCCTTGGGGTACGAGGTCCTTGGCTGGTTCCCATCTCAGCCATCACCTTCTCTTTGTACAACCCCGGCCACAGCTGGTACAGAGGTGCATGGCAGAGCCAGCCAGTTGCTTTGGGCAGCAGGGAGAAAAGCTGTGGCTTTCTGCTCTGAGTGTGCAAGAAACAGCAGAGCAGGAGGCAAACCCTGACTGTGCTCCTCACGGGAGGCTTGACAGGTTTGCTGCTCTTGCTGTTGAAGGAACTGTGCAACTCCCATCGTCGTGCCAAGGTCATTTGGCTTTCCAGTGCGTATCTGTAAATCACATCCCTTCCTCAGGCGAGCCTCTCAATCAGACATCAGCAGAGAGCAAGCCCCCAGCTGGGAACAGTATATAAACTAATGAAATATAAATGCCTGGTACAAAAGACAATACAGTCCCTAGTTGCCACCACTGAATAAAAAGGTTGATGGGAGTTTCCATCCTACCAACAGCATTTCCAGTAGATGCAGGCAGAGAGTTGTCCTTAGAGCCTGTAATTTGGTTTGCTTCCATTACCACTGGTGCTTTTAAAAGAAAACAGCTGCCAGGTTTTGTTTTATTTTATTTCATTTTAAAATTGTGGCAGAAAGAAAGTTAAAGGTATGTTTCCTTGAAATATATTTTGACAGAGGCCATCATGTCAAAATGAGAAAAGATAGCCTAGTTTTTAGTTCCTTGGTCTTTCGGAAGATTTCCGAGGAGATCAGGAGATAATCGTTAAAGGATCCCTGGGAAGTCATTAGCTTTTTCTTTTTTAGGTGGTGAAAGTTTTTTCTCTTTTAGGTAACAGAAAGGTTGACAAACTGTGGAATTAACCAGGTTACAATATTGACTACTCAGAAGCAGATGCCGTGTGCACTATTCTAACCCTTAGTACTTTTTTCTGATGAGACATAAGAACCTGATTAACTTTAGGCAATGTACACTCTCATACCCACCAAATCAGTGGGATTCCCTAGGGTGTAGAATGTCTTTGGGATTGGCTCCTGGTGTTTCCCTGCCCTGTCCTTCTAAGACCAAGGAGATTTCTGAAGGCATCAGTGCTATTTTATATGAATAAGTGGCAAAATCTGGCCTTAGATTTTAAAAAGATACACAAAACATCTTGTTATATTATATGTAAATAGCAATCCTCCAGGTACCTCTCCAGAGGTATTTAATGACATTTTTACCTTTTATCCAACCTGTGTCTTTGATATAATGACCTTGCCAATATTTAGTTCAGCACTCAATGGTGAAAAGCCCACCCCAGCATGGTTCTCTGCTGCTGTGAAGTAAGGCTCTTGTACATCAGTGCAAAGTGAGCATAAACCCTAGTGCACTTATGAAATAATATTTGAAAAGTCACATTCTGCAGGTGCCAAGGGCTACCGGAGATGATGGAAAATCAATGCACTGCTTGAGGAAGCAAGTATTCCAGCTCGGTGCTATCAGCAGCAGTGACCTTTCCTTTTATACAAAAAAGTGTCAGAACCTGGCACTCAGCTTATCTTTCAGGGCAAATGTCATGGGTCCCAGTTTTGACAAGGATGGTTCAGATAAGGTGTTAGGAAAAATTTTTGAGGGTTTGTAAACTTGGAAAGGATTGCTTGGCAAGATCTTAGGTGTCCATCTTGGGGAAACTTCCAGAACAAGCTCAAGCAGGGGATGGGCTGGAGCTTTGCAAGGTCCCTCTCAGCCAGCACATTACAGTGATGCCATGAAATTTCAAACACAGCATTGAGTATCAGGATACACTGGGGCCCATGGAAATCCCAGAGGCAGGGTGATGTCTAATGCAGTTCTTAGAAAACAGAGAGGAGATGACCTGTGATAATCTCTGGAGCACCTCCCAGCTGCTGGTCTCTAAGGGAAGCCTGTGCTGCACCAGTGTCATTCCCTGCATCTCTGCCCTTGGTGACACCCGGGGCAGTGGCAGCACTGTCAGTGCACCAGGGCCACCAGCAGATGGGAGTCTCACCGGCAGGAGGCCAGGGGAAACTGCTTCTGCGGCTCCAGAATTAAACGGGGTGCAAAGTCAAAATATCCCCCAGAAAGGCTCTTTTTCACAGTGGTGAACAACCAGGCCTCGGGGGGGAGTACAACAGATCCCTCGGTTTCCAGCAGAAACTAGACGCTGTTTAATTTCTATTCAATATGGTCATCAGACCAAAGCTTGGGCTTAATCTCACTCAGTGGCACCAAGGTCCTGGGAAAAAGCAAAGCATGTGGGAGAAACCTGCTGAGAAGACAGTAATGAGCACTACTAATGAGCAGGGAGGGAATCAAGCATGCACTGCATCAAAGGCACAGCATCATTCTGCAGGCAAACAGCACTTCCTCTTCACCTGCAACTCAGCTGCAGTTCAGACCTTGGCAGTAACAAATAATTTCCCTCCACAGCATGTTTTTAGTAGCTTTGGATCATTATTTTTGGTTATCAATATTGTTTTAACAGCCATAAGTAGCTCCAGCCATGATCTGAACCTCACAGTGGGAAGCACTGTGCAGACAGGGAGCAGGGTCACCCTTCCACGAGGAGTTCACAGCCTGTCAGGGAAGGAGCCATTGCCATTCTACAGCAAATACTCATTTCTCAGTTCTTCCAATTAACCTGGCAAAGCAACAGATTAAGACACCAGGGATCAGTGCTTGCCACATTCATTTCACATGTGCTGCTGAGCAGTTGTATTTCCTTGTGTGCTTCGTGCATCTGCTGTTCTCCAGCCACCAGTGGTGCCTGGGGAGAGAGAGAAGGGCTTCTCCAAAGCGGACTGAGTCTGATTATTCCACTAGTACTAGGCTTGGGATCATAATCTGAGACTGACAGTTTAATCTTGTGCCCTTCTACATATCTGGGGTGACCTTTCTTCTCAAGCAAGCACTGGTCACTGTTGTCTGCTTTAACGGGCTGGGGTTGCTCTTTTCTGAATGGTGGGGCTGCAGGGGAAGGGGGATGGTGCAAGAGAGCAGCATGTGTGACCAGGGAGGTCTGTCACACCACAGCAACAGGCAACAGCAAAGGCCTGACCTCCCAGCAGCTGGTGCCATTGCCAGCAGTCAGCTCTTACCATAATGTACCTCTTCCTCCTGGAAAATGTGTTTGTCCTTCTAAAAGGGGTTTGTCCGTTGCAAAAGGGTGCATTTGCAGCCGAGTCCACGTAGGAACCCTATGAAATCCTCATGATGTGCTTCTGCTTTTTGCCTGTGGATCTGAACAGCACATTCACCTCGGGCTGCTGGAAGACCAGCCTCAAATATGTGATGTGCTCACAGATGGCCCTGGCCCTGCCCCCGGGGCTGAAATACAGACAGCAGGCAGCAGGACTCAACAGGTCAGTGCCGGAGTTTCTACTGGGATGTTTTACTGTACTTTCTTTAAAGGGAATTTCCAACCATGGGTGAAGTTTGATCAGTTCTACTGGTTTTATTCCTCCTGCTGAACCCAGGGAAGCTGGGCCAAAGGGACGATTATGTTCTTTAGCTCCTATCAGAGCCTTGGGCTAGATTTTCTGGTGTTTCAGTACTGGGAGATGCAAATAATGAAAAATTCACCAACAGTCTTGAGTACACCTACCAGCTCCTGGAAAGCTATTCCAAGGGGGTTCCCACTGCACAGGCTGGATATGTCTTCAGTCTTTGAACTCTCTCTGGCCCCAAGGACAGCAGTACCAGACATCCCTTTTGCTGCCCCGAGGTCTCTCAGGCCATCTTTGCACATGAGGCAGACCCCAAGCCTTTCCACACTCATCAAGGGGCCAAAATTTCTGCACCATTTGCAACAGGGAGCAAGCTGCATCTGCAGAGCCATTGCCAGCCAGCAGCACTCCCCTAGCACTATCTCCTGCTCCCGAGTGGTTGGGGTCACAGTCCTTCCCTGCACATATCAAACAGGCACAGGGCTCTGATGCCGAGGTTATCCTTCGAGCTGGCTGCTGCACACACTGGTGTGCCCTTGCAGGAAGCACTCAGTTGTGGTCTCATTTCTATTGCCCCTCTCTAGACCATCTGACAGAGACTTCAAAGAGCTGTCTAATTCCATGGTCATAGCCCAACACAGCCTGCAAAGTGCTGCGTGTGTTCTTATTTCATTCCAGATTCCTTCACTACAATTGTTGGAAAATATACCAGTTTAAAAACTTTTATATAACCTAATTCAAAGGTATTGTTAGCCTTTGCCCCGGGGGAAGGGAACTGAAGTTTCTTTCCAGGCCATTGTTCCTCCAGGTGAGGCCTGAGGAACTTAACATCGCAACAAACTGGGAGTAGCCCTAAAGAGATAAGGCCCTGGACAGAACATCAACAGAACATCAGCGGCCATCTACGAACATCTACCCCGGACTCTGCCTCTGGCAGAGTTGGAGACATATCCTCCGGAAAAGGCTGCTAAGAAAATCAAGGATTGAAGATCTAATTAACATCAGAAACGAATAAATCCAGATCCAGTAGGAGACCGAATATCAAGAACTACACAACTAGAGACCAATGAACACTGACCCAATTCGTTTCTATGAGTTTTGACTGTATAAAAGATCTGAAAAATCTGGTAAATGTGACGTATCATGGAATGATTCTCTCTGCACAACCCGAGCTATGTGTGGATAAGATGATTTCTGTGGTACATCCTGGCCAGAACAACATCCTGGCCAGATAATAAAGTAATGCCTTGACTCTCTAACATTAAAAATGTTGTTGGAGCGTTTTTGTTTTTCCCGCAGTTTCAGTGACACAATGAGATTTTCCTCCTGGTTTTCTCTGCCATAAATGAGAGCAGAATGAAGCCCAGCATCTGCACATACCCAGGCCTTCTTTGTCATTCCCAGTGGTTCCTCCTTGAGCTGTCCTCTTTTTCTTGAAACTAAGTGTGTTGAGGCTGAAGAGAAGCAGTGAACAAGTGTTGTCAGTGGAATCCAGCTCTCGGCCTGGCTGATTTGGCAGGTGGCCTTTGAGTGGATCTCAAGTGTTTTACAGAGCTGGGTGAAGAAGAGCATTGCTGCTATTTCAAAACTGGGGCAACAGAAGCTCCGGGCTGGTTCTGCCTGTGATTACAGAGCCTGGGGGATAGAGGATGCAGTAAGAGAACTTTGTGCTCTCACTCTCCAAAAGCATGCCGAGAGTAGTAGAAAATTATGTCCTCCTTCTACAGAAATTTATTGCTTGAGGTGGAATTAGTCAGAAGCATTACTGCTTTCACTAAAAGTCTGCAGGGCCGGGGGTAGCCAAAAGAATATTAAAAAAAAAAAAAAAAAAGAAGAGGTGTATTTTAAGGCCACGTGTATTTTAAGGCCACGAAACTTTGTGATGCTTCCGAAGTACTGACCGTGCAGAGGAAAGTCATCACGAAACTCCTGACCCTGCCAGCACATCAGCGACTCCCTTTTCCCCCCGGGGAGTACTAAAGCCGTGACGGGAGCAGGGCAGGGAAGTGCGCACTCCCGAGCGCTGGCAGGGCGCGGACACGGCACCGGGCGAGGAAACCCCCCCGGCCCCCGCCCCCGCGGCCAGGCT
>WEIT01015948.1:315129-346854 GCA_013389985.1 Dryoscopus gambensis | reverse complement strand
GAGCGGGGAGCGAGGCACGGCGGGCAGCCCCTTCCTTGCTCCCGGAGCCCCTCGGGTGTCGGCCGGTCCCCGGCGAGCTGAAGTTGGGTCCGCCGGTGAGCTCGCCGGGGGCTGCACATCCCTCGGCTGAGCCCACTGAACTTCTCCGCTGCGCTCGCCCGCGGCGTGAGCGGCGTTCCCGTCCCGGCGCCGCTGCTCCGCAGTGGGACCCGCGTCTCCTTTCGAAAGCCGCCGTCTCTCGGGTGGCTGTCCCGTTCCGTGTCCCTGCGGGGCATGAAGCAGTGGCCAGCTCTGTGCGATCATGGAACTGTGCACAGCTTCGTGCAGCCCTCCCGACGCTGTGCCGGGGTCGGGACGGGAAAGAGGAGCTGCTCTGTCCCGCAAGTGCCGATTTACACCCGCGGTCACTAAAATTCCTGGGGAATCTGTTTGAATGGCTCCAGGGACTTCTCTAGAGTGTGCTCTTAGAAATTTCTTTCAAGTTGGGAAACAATTCTGAACTAAAATCTAAACCGTTTTGTACTGGGGGTTGTAATTTATTTCCCTGCCCTTTTCTGCTCCTTTGGGGAAATTAGTTCCTCTTTCCTAAGAAACGTTATTGGGTAATTCCTGCCGTTTTAACAATGTACTAATGTTTTCTGAGTACAGCAGCAATCCATCAATGGGGCCTTTAGAGCTACATCTTAAAATTCAGAAGACTGACTTGACCGAAACGTTAATGGAATTTTATCAGTGTGAACTAAATGAAATGTGATTTTCCTTTTATAGGGGCTGCTCCATCACTTTAACGTGTTTTTTTCCTAAAAGTAAAAAAGGCATAACTTGTTGGCTGAGTAAGATTGAAACGGAGTTGGGTTTCAGTGAGCATTTGTTATTTCTAGACGAGCATGTGAAGTTTGTCTGATGAATTCAGAAATCCCAGAAGATCATAATCAGTATTGTATTCCTTGGTAACTTTTTTTTTTTTAAGGAAATGGTTTATGCCTCTTATTTTAGTATTGAGGCTGCTCAATAAAAAGTGCAACACTGAATCAGCTTTAATCTCCAGGGGTGCTAATGAAGAGACGGTCGTGTTTTACACTGGATACGATTTGTAGCATTTGACTGGAAAACGTGTCTCTTTTCAGGGCTCTGGTTTTCAAAAAAGAGATTCTGCTGGTCTGAGTCAGCAGAACTTTCTCTGCTTAGTTGACTTTAATTCCTTACCTGATCTCAACACGGTTTCACACAGAGTTCCCGTGAGGTCAGAGCAAACCAGGCTTTGGGTAATGGTGGTGGTGTCTCATGAAGGGTTGGAGGGAATTTTGATCTGTAATGCTACCTTGAGAAGTGCTGGCCAGCTGAGGCTTTGGGAAATGCAATGCCCTGCAAATCTATTCTTTCACGTGGGGCAAGTGTGATTTCTGAAAGTTCCCACAGATGGTGATAGGTCTGAGGTAGGGATCTCCAACTAGTGCAGCCAAGTAATGTTTGTCACTCAGTGGGAACCCATTTGCAATATTCATGTTCTCTAACATGAGCTTATTTTCTAGCCACACAGTTGTCTCCCTGGGTCCAGCCTTCATTTTTGTGCCATTTCTTTCCCTTATTATTTTTTGCAGTTTACAGTTTTTCCTTTTCTCTTCAGATCAGTGAGAAACTCACACTAGCAGAGGAAAGGTCATTACCATATACAGAAAAGATGCAAGCTAAAGATTGCTTCATTTTTTATCCCAAAGGAAAACAAACTGAGGCCAATTACTTGAATTTTAGAAGTTACAAGTTACAATAACAGGTAAACAATTTGCAAACGAAAAGTGATGGCTGCCTGGGGCTTATTTGGAGTTCTAGTTGTCTGGTGTCATTTGGTTTTTATACAATAATGAAGAAAAATGCTAGGGAAAAAAGAAGCAATGCTAGGAGTTTCCCCCAGGAGCAGTCAGATCCTTTCTCCATCATTAGCAGGATTGAGCGGGTTGCCTTCCCTGGGCCACCCACAGTCCATTACATGGAACATGCTGAATTAATCCTTGCTAATGGCACATAGAGACCCAACCCAACCAGGACAAGGAATAGCACATAGGAAGAAAGGTGATAGAACCAGAAACCTTTAAGCTTGACAGTGCTAAGGGCTCACTCAGCTCGCGGAACAGGAATTAACTGCTCTGTTTGCATTGCCCACTTATAACTCCATCCGGACAGTTGTGCGCTGGAGTGGTTTGCACTGAGCTCCATGGCTGTGCTGGAATAAGGCTTTCTTGTTCTGCCTCAGGAACACCCACACACCAGCCTGGGCTGAAATAACTCTGCTCCGAAATGCCGCTGAGTTGGTTATTTTGGTGGTGGGCTGAATTTGTTTCTACTGAAGTCAGTGGCAGAATTCCCCGTTGTACCTCCTGGAGGCAGGAATGGGCGTGGTGTGTTTGCCAGAGGGGTGGGACAGGTCTCAGTGCTCCACAGGGTGGTGGGCTTGAGTGTGCCCTGGCTTCGTGGGCCTGGTTGTTTTTTGTTGCCTTTCCTTCCTGCTGGCTGTACCAGGGAGCAGACATGGGGGCTGTAGTCCCAGCTCTCCCCTGGCCCTGGGGTGCAGCTGTGCCGTGGACTGTCCCCTGCTCCCTTCAAGTCTGTCCTGTTGGCCATCAGCTGTCCCCCTCCAGGCTCACAGGTGCATGGCCAAGGGCAGGATGTCTGCATTGCAGGAAGGTGTTGAAGTGGTGCTGAGCACGCTGGCCACTGGACCTTCCAAACCCTGCCACAGTGAGTAGGTTTTGGGTTTACCTGGAGCAGTCACCTTTCAACACCCCCTGCACCTGGGCTGGTGGCATGGGCAGGTGCACTCATCATCCGGGCAAACCTCATGCCATCTCAGCTGGGCTCAGGGAGTGATGAGGGCCATCAGGAGGCCTTGTCTGTACTAGTGTCACCCCACAGCCATCCAGGAGATTCTGTCTGGCCTCAGCATGATTGTCATCCATCTTCAGAGCTGGTGTTCCTCTGCTGTTCCCTGCAGGAGTAGCGCACCATTCGCTGTGCTGACTTGCGCACGCTGTACATTTTGTGCGTAGAGGTGAGAATGCGCAGCGGGGCTCCCAGGCTGGTGTTTCATCTCAGTCTGCTGGCAGCACATCTAGGCTGGCACAGCAGGAGTTACTGGAGGCTGCCATTCCTTGTCTACATCAGAGCTTTGGTCGCTGCTGTTCTCAGGGGGACCACACTGATTTTAGCAACAATGGGGGAGGTGGGATGACTCTGCTAGTACGGATGTGGGAGAGAGGGAAGGGGGAACATGTGAAGGAGGTGAGTGGCAGGTCCTAAGGCCCTCTGTTCTTCTGGCCTGAGGTTTCTGCAGGCCAGTCCTGTGGGGTCGCCCCAATGGTTTGTCTTTGGGGCAAGTGGGCAAGTTGTACTGACATCCAGAGAGCTGGCAGATTTTCTCCAGTAAGAAAGAAGGAAAAGCTCTCAATCTCAAAGTGCTTCTTTATTTCTGCTCTGGTTCTGTCTGTCTGCGGCATCCAGCTGTTGTTTCTTAGGTCTTTTTAGCAGCACTTGCTCAACGCTGGCTTCTGCACTCCCTGTGTTGTTTCACAACCTGCTGTCAGCACGAGCTGTTGGATCTCACGGGGCTTTACAGGTGAGACATACTCAGCCTTTGGTCTGACTCTTTCACAACAAGAGATACCAGAAGTGCCACGGTTGTGATACTGTTTCAGAGAGCTTTCCAAGTGAGAAAGCAGCAGGAGCCCTCTCTCCATCCTTATTTTCTCCTGTATCAACTAGCTGGATCTCCTCTGGGCACTGACAGAGGAAAGCCTTCTCCAGCCACTCCTGGAGTGGAGGTACCTCTTCACCAGCCTGAGAGTGAAGGGTTGGGGTGTTGCAGGAGGATGAGCACCAATGCCAGAAGCCACATCAACACATGTAGCAGTTGCCACAGGTAGGAAACTGCCTCACCATTTTTGTGTATTTCTTAGCCCTCTGATGTGCCAGGGTGGATATGGAAGACACCACTGCCGCCACTCTCTGCCAGTTCTCAGATGGTTTCAGTTGCCCAGCCCCACACCCCTCAGGACCAGCAGGTCTTGGAGAAACTCTTGCTTCTCATTGTTCCAGATTTTTTGATCTCAGTCAGCTCCATCTCTGTGCCTAAAGATTGGTCCCTTCAGGGGGATACTAATTATTATAGAGTTTATAGAGTTGATCAGTGATTTGACCTGCAGAGCCCTTGTCCCTGAACCTACAAGTGCACCTAGACCTGGCGAGAATGGAGATAAATACACACTTAAAAATTAACACACCTTTGGAAACCAGGGATTTTTTTTTTTCAGAATAGGAAAAAGTTTATTTTAGGCCTCAGTTGCTCCCCATTGTTTAAAGGTATTTGGAGGGTGAAATTCAGCTGCTGCCTTGGGACGTGTGCGCGGTTCGGCCAGCGAATGCTCTGAGCCTGGGTCATGCCTGCAGCTGGCTGACACATGTCCTCAGCCTTCCAGATAAGGAGGATGATGCTGCTCTTACCCTAGCTAAGGCTGCAAGCACAGGCAGGGATGAAAAATCCGAGACGTCCTCAGATGGTGTTGATTTTCTTTTCTTTGTTCCGATCATGGGGTGGTTTTGCCCAGCTCATTTTCCCAGTCACAGTGTCATGATGTCCAGGATGCAGCCCCTTCCTTTTGAGGAGCCAGTACTCGAAGTACAGAAACATTTGTCAGCCAAGATGTTGGCAAGCACTGGCTGGAAGCCCTCAGATCTGCTGTGTTTGGAAAAGACATGAAATGCTCCATCCGTGACCTGTTGGGGTAGAAAAATCCACCCAGTCCAGTGCTAAGAGCAGGACAGTAATGAAGCCCATCTGCTCCCGAGGGCCAGGCTTTTCATGAGGAATGCTTTCTCTAGTTCTTCTTGGCTTTATACAGTTTCCTGAGAATCTCTGATACGTGCAAGAGGTTTTGGAGGGGAAAGGAGTGGGCTTAGCACACCCGGAGTTAACTCTGTCCCCGCAGGAGAAATTCATGTCCTGGTGGCTCTGCTTCTCCTGGATCCAGCCTGTCCTGGCCCCGCATTCCTCTGGCATCTCAGCCTGGCTCTTTCCCTCTGGCAGCACAATGCACCTGCATTTTGTCCCCACTCACAAAACTCCAATATCCTGCAATAAGAACTCCACAAAAACATCACCAGTAGGACTTTTGCCTGTGCTGGTGCAGGTCGGTGAGGTCTGAGGCTGGGAGATGAGTGCTTGTGCAGTGGCCAGGGCTCTCCTAGGGGTGCTGGGATTTGTTATGTGCTGGGTTTTCTTTCTTGGTCCTCACTTCCCGCAAGCATCTGAATGGACAGCATGACAAACCCTCCATCTTAATTCCAGTGCAAACACAGCTGTCTTTCCCAGGACTCCATATCAGAAGCCAAGAAACTACAAAGACATTAGGTAATTAGCTCCCAGTACTCCCCCTTGGAGCTGAGTACCGAAAGAAGGGCTTAACTCCCCAAATACTTCTGAGAGGCCAAGGGGGGATGTTTCAGTTTTAAGCTTTGAGGCGTAGCTGGGCAAAAGCCCAAAACTTGCCTTGTTCAAAAAGCAGTTAAGGACTACTAGCAGTCTGAGAAGGAAGAAACATCTAACTGAGTAGCTCTGGTGGCCTGAAAGGCCTGGGTTTAACACCGTTGTGCCTTGGTCCTGCCTGCACAGCACAGCTTGCACTGAGACTGAGAACAGGGACAAATGGACCTACGCTAGGAGCTGGACATACCTTTTTCCCCCCAGTAAAATTCTTCATGGATGGAGGGGAGTGACTGTTGTCAGTGGGGAGTTGAACTCCACATTCCCAGGCTCTGCTGCCCGGTTCAGACCACTCTGCTCTCTGCCATACATGCACCTGTACCTGCAGAGCTTGCAGTGCTGTAAACTGGGACACCCTGTCTGTCTCCTGTCTGGATCTGCAGCTATGGGACAGGTCTGTATTCAACCACAAGCTCTCTGCAATTTTCCTACTGATTCACATAGATCTTGACTTTTTTCCCTTCTTCAAATGCGACTGCCCCCTTGGCAGTAAAATCCTCCCAGCAGGGCTGGATGGTGGGAGATATTGCTAATCCCCACTATATATGCTGCTGCCCCGTGAGGTTGTCCCCCTCCCCTGATGCTCATTTCCAGATGTGGCATCCTTGCTTCATGGCTGGCTGTTGTGATTTATTCCAGCTGTGCCACTTTTTGCTGTTGCAGGTTTGTACCCCATGTCATTCTAGTAAATTACCCATTAAGGTCAGTTCTAGAGCTCTGATAAATAAGGTTCAGCTGCTAAATGTCTCTTCTTGCTCTGTTCTCCATTTCCCAGTTGCCTGTGGCTTCCACTAGGAAGCCAAAATTTCAGCCTAAGTCAAAGCCCTACATGAGCAAAGGTGGGAAGAAAGAGTTTCTCTGTATCCCCAGGAGCTGGGTGGCCACTGCTTGGATAAACTCTTCCTGCATGTCCTTCACAGGAGATCACCCAGCGTAGGAAATTGCAGTGGGCCATGGGGCTTGTTTGGTTTCTCTTATGGTTTTATGAGCTGGGGGACAGAGATGATGCTTCATGCATTGTGCTGGAAGGAGGGAGAGCGTGATGCTCTGAGGGACACCCAATGTGCATGGGGACAGGGGAGGGAACGGGAGCCAGAGGGCACAGGGTGAGAAGTGGCTCTGTGTGATTTGGATCCTGTACACGAATGATACCAACATTGCCACTGCAAGGCTCCTGCTGTCAGGAGCCCTGGTGTGCTGGCTGCTCAGCAGACGGGGGCTGCAGCAGCTCCAGCCAGACTCTGCAGGAGGCAGCACGGGTGGTTCCAGCAGCCACCGGTACCAGGTCCCCTCTGCATGGAGCTGAGCAAGCCCAGGACACCCAGTAGCCAGAGGAACCTGCAGTGACCAGCATCCTGACCTATCACCCCACCACTTCACAGCCCACAAATCTCTGCTCCCCTCTTGCTGGGCTGAACCTGTCAGAGCTCAGTAGTGCCCCAGATGTGCTTTCAGTCTGAGCCCCTCAGACAGAACAGCGATTGCAAAATGCAAACACACGCACACTGCCCTGTGCACACACGCTCCCCTGCCGCTGGCAGATTGGTCTCTGCATCAGCCCCACACATTGCCATGATTGCAGCTGCCTAAAATACGGATTTTCAGTCTGAAAAGCTGATGAAAGACTGTGAGAGGGCACCACAAGGGATCAGGGCCACAGCCATGCCAACGAAGCTCCATCTTGGACCTGGTGCTGTCCTTCAGACCTGCCAGCCTGGCAGGATGTGGATGTGGGGACATCTTTATGCTGGCTTCTGGTGGACAGGGAGAGGGCAAGTGGGAGGGAAGCTGAGCTCTCTTCCAGCATTTCTTTGAATGCTATTGAGCAAGTTTCACTTTTTCCCAGACCCTTTGCAGCAGCCCTTACTGGGATGTCTGGGGTCTGTTGGCTTTTTGAAGGTCCCTGCCTTGTAACCCTTTCCACCTCCCACCTTTTGAAGTCTCAGAGGCAAAGATCTGCCTGAATTTTGTTTCTAGACCAGGTGATCCTTGCCTCAGAGATCCTTGCACAAGTCCACTCCCTTTAGCTTGCTGGGGTGGCACTGAACACGTTTAGCTTCAGGGCATGGAGGTGTCCAGCCTTGAACCAGCCAGCGGGGAATTCCTGCAGCCTGTTGGAGGAAGATGCTGGCTGCTTTGCCTGCTCCTGTTTTCCCCATAGTGCCCTGAGCTCTTAATATCTGGATGAGTTTTGACTAAATAAATAGTTGTAAATTTATGGGCTGGCATACTGATGGGAATTTGGCCGAGAAGGGCTCGAAGTTGGTCTTTCCTGGGAGAAGAAAGTCAGAGTTTCTCCTCACTGGTTAGGACTGCAGCAGGAACGCCACCCTTGGGTTCAGCAGCTCCATCCTCAGCTGAGGTGGCTCGTCACTGTCTACTAGTGCAGGAAAGCCTGGCCACATAACCCACATCCTCTGGCAGCTCTGTGCTGAGAGTACAATCACCGTTCGGTGTTGAAAATGGTTGAGAAGCCGGTTTTGAGGGTGTGAGTGTCTGTGGATTCGGTGTCTGCTGATTTTTCTGTCCCAGTTGAACATGCTGTCCCGTGCCACCTCAGGTCCTTCCCTGTGAGAGCTTCCTGACCTACAGCAGGGCTCTCCAAGCACCAGCCACCCCCCACCCTGTAGACAGCCCCAGCCTGGCTCTTTTGAGTCCTGGTTGCTTCCCTGTCTGTTGGCATGTCCTGCCTTCCCTCCACCGTACCGGTGATCCCTGACACACTGGAGCAATGACTGGCAGAGGCATTCAGTGCTCCCAGCAGGGCTGCATCCCTGGCACCATCACCAAACCCTTGTCACTGACCCCTCGGGGTGGTGTCACACTGTGGGGCTGTTTTTGCTGCTGTGAGATGCTGCAAACCACAGTGCCCCAGTCTGCGTGTGCTGTTGTGCTCGGGTGAGTCTGTTACGTGGCCGTGTACACAAACCATGCTGAGCAGGGGTGCTGAGACCTGCTGTGCTGAAGAAGCACTTGGTTCTGGTGAGACCCAGCTTTTTCACAATTGGACTTAATTTTCATAGACTCCCTCAGAGCAGTATCCAACTGGATTTGAAGCTGTTTTCTCCCCACTGAGTGTCTCTGAAGGTGTTGCTGTCTCTGCAGTGGCTCGAGTGACAGATGAGGAAGCCTCTAGCCTGGGCATGGCAGATGGGCAGGTGCTGGTGTCCCTACCCATGGTGCTTGTGCAAGGCCATGTGCCGTTTAATGTTTTGGATCTTCACAGCAGTGCACAGGGCCCGTAGGCCCCTTCCCATCAGCTTGTCACCTGTGATATGGAGGGATGCTGAGGCCATGAGTCCTGGCCTCCCCTCACAGTGTGCTCACAGCTTTTCCTTCTCCATGTAAATGCCACTTGATTTACAGCCCTCCGTCTCCTGGCTGCTTTCCCAGCTCTTCCAGGGAGGGAGCAGCAGCAGGTTTGAGCTATCCCTTGCAGTGCTCTCTCTCCCTACAAGTTTGCAGCCTCCCTGCTCATGTGGAACCCAATGCAAGCCTGCTCTCTGGCCAGATGTTGCCTCACTGAGTTTGCAGGAAGATGGGTAATATCGACATGAGGTTCAAAGGTGATGTTTGTTTGGAGCTGCCGAGTGTAGGTGTCTCTGGAGCTGGCTTGCCTGTTCCAGAGGGCTTTCTTCAAAGCGGGGACCTGAGAAATCAGCACAAACTCATTGGAGGTCAGAAGTTCCTCAGCAGTTCCCCCCCTGACCCCATTTGTGCTGTGTTGCCCTGCAAGCGTGTGGCTCTGCCTGCCACAGGAGCGTCTCTGCACAGGCAGATTTCCCCATGGCAGCGAGTTCAGTCCTGCACATATCTACAGAGCCAGGCCCTTCCTTTTGGCAAGAGTGCAGGGGTAGCATATTCACAGCTGGGTCTCTTCCAAGTTTACTCCTGGCAGTATCAGAGAGATTGATTTCCCTCTAGCTTAATAGGATCAGCAGATGCAGGCACTGTGAGACCCAAACAAGGCTGATTTGATGCTGGTGGAGTTTTGTATCAGTAGCCCACCGCTTCTGCGGGGTTGTGTAGACACAAGCCTCCCAGGTCCCTTCTTCCTGAGGTCCCCATCAGAGCTTGCTCACTGCCTGTGAAAAGCAAAGAGATGTCCCCAAAGCCAGCAGCCACTCTCAGGAAGGGTTAAATCCAACGACCACTCAGACAAGCAATTACCAGTGATGCTGCATTGGTTGTGCCTCAGAGCTGCGATGGCACTGGAGATGTTTGTGTCCTCTGCTGAACATCCTGGCTGGGGAGATGGGGCTCTTTGGTGGCCTCAGGCAGTGGTCATTACTAAATGCAGCAGAAGTAGGCACAAGGGGCTGTGTGGTGGGACCGTATGTGCTGGAGCTGGTTCTCAAAGATGGTTCTCCCTTGTCTCCAGCAGGCTGTAATTCACTCCTCTCCTCCTCAGTGAGCTCATGCATCTCTTCAACTCTTTGTAAAGCGTCTTGCTGTGTATCTTGTGACAGAGAATCTCACCTGCTAGTGACCTGTGCCATTTAGGAAGGCAGGACACAGCCCCTCAGCTGCCTCTGCTGGGGGCAGGGGGATGAGAGCCGTGAAGCAAAGCCCAGGGAGGGATGGCTGCAAGCAGGGTGCTGCGCTGGGAGGAGTTCGCTGAGTGTGCATTTTTTCTCAGATCAGCTTGCTGAGGCTTTCATCAATCCCAGATGCACAGAGCTGAGAAGATGGCTTTAAACATTTTCAGCAGGCAAGCTGAGCCATCTGACATTAGAGAAACTCCTCTTCGTTGTGCTTGTGCAGGTGGCCTGTGTGCAGAGGGCACAAACAGCATCTGCCCAAACCAGACCTGAGTGCAGGCAGGTTTTAAGCAAGCCCAGCCTGGTCCCCTGCACGCTGGCCTGCCGTGGCCTCAGCAGCTGAACAGGAGGCAGCAGGCTGGTGCAGATGGTCTCTTGGCTTGGCAGCTCCGTGGTGCAGTGTGAGCAGCTGTGGGCTGCCTGAGCCTGCCCGGAGATGGGCGCCTGCAGGGGTACGGACACCACACCAGCGGGATTTTAGGGAGAGGTGGATCTCTGGTGCAGCCTTGCCCAGGGAAAATCAGCCCCTGCCTTGGCACTGCCGGTGCAAGCCCTTCTTCTTCTGCAGTTCCTTCGGGCAGCAGGCTGCAAAGGAGGAGTTTATTGACAAGGAATGGAAATGCTGGCAGTTCAGGCTTGTATTATAAATGCAAGCAGCCAGCTGGGGCCAGGAGAACGACAGGCGTAATGGGGAAGAGAAATTGCTCTTGGAAAGCTTCTAGCTTGGCTTATGGGAGGAATTAACCATTTGGAAACAGAAGATTGCATGGTACTTACACACAAATACTTTATTTGCTCACAGAGGCCATGTTCCTGCTGGATATTGTTAATTTTCTGTTTCCTATAAAGATCTTGATTGCAGTCATTGTGACAGCAGAGACCTAGGGACATTGCCCCAGCAAAATACATCCTTCCACCTCAAATGCCTGTGATCTTTCTATTAAACCTTCCTGGCATCTGCCTCAGGCTGGTACCAGGTGACTAGAGCCTCCTGCTGCTGAAGAGACATGAAGGTTTAGAAAGAACCACTGAATGGGGCAGAGTGTCCAGACCAGCTGCCATTGACTCTGTTCCCAATATGATCCCCACAGACGATGCTGGGGCATTTGGCAGACTCCTTGAAGCAGCTGGGTTCCTTCTTTCCCTTTCTGCATGATTTATTGTGAGCTAATCCTATAACTGTCACCATTTTCCATCACTTGATTAGCGTTTCCCTGGCTGATCCTTGACTCAGGATGACTAAATGGGAATAAGAAGGCCTTCCCTGAAAAACAGAGCCTGAGCCATCCCCACCTCTGGGGAGGAGAGAGCCACACAGCCAAGGCCCAGCTGTGCCAGCCCCCATGCCTGGGTATGGCTGGTGGCACTGTGATGGTCCCAGAAGTGTCATCGGTGAGAAATGAAGAAAAATTATCTTTAGAAACATAAAGGCAAAGTAAGCTGTGCAAGAAAGCAGGAGTTAAAAGAGGAATGAGCTTTCATGAAGCTTTGTAGAAAACAAGGAGGTTCTTTATGTAATTTTAATATCTTCCTAATGGCAATGGCAATAACTTCTTCCTAAGTAAACCTTCCAGGATCTTGAACATCAAGAGTAATGCACAAGTGGTTTTAAAGCGTGTCCAGAAGCCAGATCTCTGGCTCACTGTCACTTCTGAAACCAGTGGCAGCTAGTCCCTGCACTGGCTTGAGTACAGCCAGCACTCCCTAAACTGTAGGCATCTGGCTGAAGCCTGGACAGACCAGGGATTTCAGATTTCAGAAGTCTCTTCCAGGCAGTTAAAAGCTGAGCAGCCTCCTGTTAGGGAACAAAAAAAAAAAAGGAAAGGCAAAAAAATAAAGTTGGAAAGATAATTATTTTCCTGCCCAATGTGTGTGACATGCAGTAGAAATCTAAACTAGTGCAGGATGTTCTGACCCCATGTCATGTCAGGAGTTTAATTTTCTTTTTGTAGCAGCTTAAAAAAAAATCCATCTGATGGCTCCCCCTCAAACCTTGCAGCCACCTCTGCGGCTGCTGCCTGAGCTTTGTGTGCAGCAGATGGCAGGCAGAGAGGCAGAGCTGGCTGCAAACCCCTCAGCGCTGGCTCGTCCCTCAGCCTGTGCTAGGTGCAGAGTGCTGAGTGTGCACTGCAAATATGAAGCTCTGTGGGCTGGGTTTGTCAGCCAGGCACGAGGAGCAAAACACACACAAGTCCATTGTCTCTTTTGCCAGGCAAGTGCTCCAGCAGCCTGCTGAGAAGTGCCCCTCCAAAGGGCGCTGGTGGGGGCTGCACGCAGGGTCACACTGGCTTTGCTCATCTGGGAGTTCTTGCACGCCTTGGATGGTGAAAAGTCATCTCCAAGCTTTCCAGTTCCTGCTAAATCTCTAAGAGCGTTAATAGAAATGGGCAGTGGGGATTATACTGCCAGCAGTGCTGGCTGTGTTTCTTTGGAGCACTTTCAGCAGAGATCCCTCTTTTCTAGTGGTTTGGAGAAAAACCCAAATAGCTCTGGACCACTGCCTCCCTCCCTCCCATCCCACATCCCACGTGGTGTGACTGGGACACGCAGGCTGTGGTGCGGCAGGGGCTGGTCTCACCCAGCGTCCTGTTTCCAGCCATGAACTGTGCCAAAGGCACAGCAGATCCTGGGGAGTGGGAATGGAGGAGTTGCCCCTTGGAGAGGCAGTTTCTGGATACTTTCAGTGGAGGAGGCAGTGGTGATGTGAAATAAGGTCTAGTTGTCACGTTTCTGTAATGACGGCGGTGCCAGCCCCATGTGTGACCTGTCAGAGGCCTCTCTTCAGGTGTGGCTGCTGGCAAGGAACATGGCTGGGACATGTTCAAACTAAAAGAGAAGATGCTGGAAAGTTGGTGGCAGGGAGGACAGCCATGAGGAGCCTGTGGCTGGGAAGGGGGTCAGGTGAGCTGTGGGGCTGCCGCCTGTCACACCACCCACCCAGGAGGCGTCTGCGCTGTTCTTGGCGCAGGGGCATTGCCTGCCCCACAAAAGTTGCCACAGCACTGGAGAGGTTGGGCTGAGGCATTTTGCGATGAAAGTCAATGTGTCTGTCTTGAACTGGATCCAGATGGAGAAACCTGAAGTCTGGTGGCACTTGGTGCCAGTGGCACCTTATGCTGCTGTGTCTGCTGTCTGAGATTTTATTGCATCTGGCATGAGTCACTGAGCGTGGAAATGGTTGTGGGTAGGTGACAGTCGTGAGCATGGGTCACTGCAACTTCCCTGAGGAAGCAGGGAGCATCCATCTGCCTCTCGCAGGCTGG
This sequence comes from Dryoscopus gambensis, assembly GCA_013389985.1. Lineage (NCBI taxonomy): Eukaryota > Metazoa > Chordata > Aves > Passeriformes > Malaconotidae > Dryoscopus > Dryoscopus gambensis. The sequence goes on along the minus strand of WEIT01015948.1, from coordinate 333,517 downwards.
AAACCATGTGAGTGCGTTTAATGTGCCGGGGGCTTCTGGGCTGTCCCTGCGCTTGTCAGCCCTCAGATTGCTGTGTGAGAGTCCTGCGCTGTGAGTAATTTGCACTGTGTGGCTGGGATATCAGACAGAGGGGTGATGCAGCTCTGCTGCCTCTCCATCCCCCAATACAGCATGCCAGAGGCACTCCGGTCCCGTGAGCCCCATCTACAGGGATGCTGCCTGCAGATGTCTGTGCACAGATATCAGGGATCTTGGGCACAAGTGGAGGCAGGTGTGCTTGGATTTTTGGTCCCACTTCAGTTCCCTGAGGCTATGTGTTTCCACTTCCAGACATTCACCACAACCACTGCTGCTTCTGGCAGGTCTGGCTGTTCCCTGTCTGGCTGGAATGAGAGCAGGACATGTACTCACCCCTCTGCATGGCTCTTCCCATCCATCACTTTCCAGAGGGAATAGCTCAGAACCTTCTTCCACGCCCTGCATTAACATTTCCTGAAGGCAGGACACCCCTTGTCCCTCTCTTGCCCATGGACTGCTGCCTTTCAGGCAGCAGGCCACATCCCTGGTGGAGTGAATGGCTTTTCCTGTTAAAGGCAGTGCAGTCCTTTGAGTTATCCCATGTAAAGCAGTGACTCATTGTCCCCTCTTTGGAGTGTGTTTCTTGGATGGAGGAAAGCTGTTGTCAGTGCCAGGGAGCCTGGCTGCCTGTACCACCCAGTTGTGCCACACAGCCCTGGCATTCTGGAGAAGATGCAAGGGGGCGATTGCTGAAAACGAGGTTATCATTTTTAAGGGGTAACACCTCCTTTCATTTTCTTCCCAAAGGAAGCAACCTTGGACATCGTGCTCTTGCGCACCTTGTAATGGTGAGGTCCAAGGATCCCCAATACCTCCACATCTGAGTGTGTGTAGGAACTGTGGTTTGGGGCAGAAAATGCTGCAGAAGGATTTGTCCCAGGGGATGGTGGCTGTGGAGCATAGGCATTTGGTGGAAGGAGTTTGGAAAAAGTGTTCTTTTCCCTCTTGGCTAAGAGGTTTGTGCTGCTGTGCCTCCTCAGAAATGAGTTGTGTCACCTCAGTTCATTGCCTGTGGAGCCTCTTCTGTGGAATGTGGCTGGGAAGGAGGTACTGGGGTGTTTCAGCAGCAGAGACGTGGGATGAAAACGGGTCCTGGGGATGGGGTGCCCCATCACCCTTTGGGAGCCATCTGTGACTGCTTGGAGTTGGCCTGAAGTAGCTTCCCAGAAAAACAAAAGAGTCATTTGTGCAACAAGGGGAGATGTCCAGGGAGGAAGGTCTGTGTGATGGAGACTGATAGGACTCCTCCACTAGCTCCACAGGAATCGGATGTGTTATAGCCAGGTGCTGGAGAAGAGGAAGATGATGGGCCATTGTGCAGCCTTCATCCCTCTTCTGCACCCCACCCCTTATCTTGCCCTGAAATGGTACTTTATCATTGTGGCTAAAACATCACTTCTAGGTGACCCCGGTGCCTGTGGAGATGCAAAGCCACCCTCTCCCATATGCAAACATGTGCGAGTTCACCCATCCAAGCTGATGGGAGAGAAGATTTGTCATCCCCTGCTGCAGCTCGTTGTATGTGGGCTGTTCTCTGTGTAAACCTACTCATGTGCACGTCCTGTCTTGCCCCACTCAGGTTTGCCCTGAGCTGCTTTCCTTGTGGTTTTTCCCTTAGCTTTGTGGGTAACCTCCTCCCAGTGCATCTTTATTTCCAAGTGCTGGGAGGTGAGGGGAGGCGGGGGGGTTTAATTACTTGGTTTGGCTGTTTCAAGAGAACTAGGGGGGATGGGAGATAATGTGCAGCTCTGGGAAAAAAAGCCTGAGCTAAGCTTTCAAGCATCTCTGTGTTGCTGGGACTCAGTTCTGTCTGACCCAGCCAAGTTCAAGTCATTTGGTTTAATTTCTGATAAATGAAATATCATTAAGTCAGGGGCCACCAAATGGAGCTCCTTTGCCATGGGGATAACCAGGCTGACAACATCCAGGCGCTGGCTATGCTTCAAAATAGAGTTGTATGGCCCAAAACCAAGCTACTTGAGGCAATTTCTGAGCCTGAGAGTTAGGGTGCAGTGCTGGTGAACGACACTTTACCCCGTGGTTTCAGAGGGACAGCTGAGCTTCCTGGTGCCATACCAGTGCCTGAGGGTTGTGGCTCAACTGGTGACATGGAGGAATGCCACTGAATCACGTGGTGGCTTTGCAGGGCACAGGGATGTGCCTGCCTGCTGGTCTGCTCAGGGAAGCAGAATCACAGAGGTCCTGCCCTTCTGATATGCTACATTAGCCTGGCTGGGTTATCTGGGGAAGACCTCTTCTAGGACCCTTGTGGGGGTACAACCATCCTGGCCCTTGGCTCTGCTCTAATGTCTGAAGACGCTCTGCAGCAAGCATGGGGAAGGTCCTGCTGCTCCCCAGGATGCTCCAGGTTGTCAGTCTGCTCTAGGGAACAGGAGGGGAGCTGGCAGGGGAAGGTCTGATGGAGAATTACTCCTGTTCCCTAACAAGTGAGCCGAGACAGACGTCTCCAACAGACTCTCTGCCGCCTGTGCCTCAGCAGAGAGACACACAGAGCAGCCAGCGCTTTCCAAGGCTTGGCCCACAGAGCCGAGGGCAGGCTGTCAGGAATAGCTTGGGTTATACACTGCTGCCTTGTTCGTCAGCAAGGAAAACTCTGGAGGAGGCCAGTGGTGGGTCTGCCCGTGACCCCACTGCATGGGGCTGTGTTAGGTGGCAGACTGTTACCTGTGTCAGTGCGGAGCCTCTGCAACAGGACACTGTCATGAGGCAGAACAGGCTGAACAAGGCATAACTGGGGAGAAAAGCACCATGAGAAGAGAATCAGTGGTGGGAAGGGCCACAGGGGCATTTCCTGAGCTACAGAGGATGTTGGTCTGGAACAAGAAATGCATGTTTGTATTGTAAATATTAGAGTTACAGAGTTTGCGAGTTGATGCCAGCTCCCCTCCATCACTCCTCCTGCTCACCACCACTGGCACAGCCCCAGGATGAACAAAAGAGGTCAAGTACAGCGTTTTCTCTGCAGGGGTCTGTTTCCTGCCACGTGGAAGCTGTGCAAGGTGGGGGCTGTTGTGAGTTGATATCTCAGCTCTTTTCTTGCGGAGCAGTGCTGTGCCTGGGAGAGGCCCAGGGAAATGACCAGAAATCATCTCTTCTGGTTGTTCTCTATAGGGCTGGTTGCTTTTTGCCACTGGTTTTGCTTGTCTGAATATTGCTGTGACATGTTTTCTCTCCCCAAAATTCTTTCTTGTCCATGTGTTCTGCTACCAGTTACCTGCCAGAATGGGGCATGGATGCTGCCCACTCTCTCTGAGGGTTCTGGGTGCAGACACCTGGGTGAGCCCAGCCACTTACACCTCCTTACACTTGCAGCTTCCCAGCAGATGTGGTTGTGTCTGAATTCACAAAGCTGAAGGACGCATTTAAGCAAATCAATCATGTGGCTCTATTAGATTTCTTTTAATTTCTTAAGCTTTTTAATTAAGCCTCTGTTGTCTATATACTTGACTTTCTAGATGCAGTAAAAATGAGCAGTCACAAGAATCTAAGGAGATTTGACTGCCTCTTTGAAGCCAAAAATTTGATTTGCTTTTGGAGCCAAAAAATTCCCATTCCCAAATCAAAACCTTTCAGTAAAAATTAAAAAAGGAATAATTCCCATAAGTCCTGCCTTAGCTCTGTGAACACCAGAATTGCCACAGTTCTTCACAGCCAAGTGTATGATGTGAGAAAGCAAATGGCCACTTACTTGGTCATCTTGTCTGTCAGAGAGGTCACTGCCTTCCACCGTGTTCAGGCAGTGAGTGACTCTGGAGTTCTCTGTGGGATTCTGGTGTTGGTTTCTCACATCACCATTGTTTTGAAAAGTATCTGTCTTTAAAAAAAAAACCAAAACAACAAACAATAATCAGCCTTTGTGCTTAGGCAGAAATTAGGGAAACGTGTTCTCTACCAGTAGGAGCCCAAGCATAAAAGCCAGAGCTTCCTAGAAGTAATCTGCTTTCTGAAGACAGCGCAGTTTGACCCTATAGCTCTGATCCTTCCAGGCAGGGCTCTTCACATGGACCACTGAACACTGCTCAGGGGTTCAACCGGTGCTCCCATGGGGGATTTCTTGGCCTCCATGCCCTGGACCATCCTCATGCAGTCTGGGTGTCTAGCTGCATGTCCCAGTCTTTGCTGTCAAACCAGGAGGGAAAACTGAGCTCAGACTGCAAGAACTGTCTGGATCCATCACTGCTGCTGCCAAACTCTAATTTTTTTTCTCTTTTTTTTTTCTTTTTTTTTTCTTTTTTTTTTCTTTTTTTTTTGTTCTGCTTGGATGTTAAAATCAAAAATTGGACAAATTTAGCAGCCAGTGGCTGCAGCTAGGGTTTGGCTTTGACTAGCACAGTCACAATATCGTCTCAGAAATTCTATGGCAGGATCCCTCTCTGTGTCTCTTGGGTGTGTTATTTCAGCAGTGAGGAGCCTGTCTTTGTGGAGCAGCATCTCTGTGGTCAGGGGTGAGTGAGCTGTCACTGCTGTGGCTGAAGCACTCACTCATTGCCCCTGGCAGGTCCCAGAGAGGAGTCAGCAAGGTCTGGAGAAGCTCATTGCTGTGCCCACGAAAAGATCCAGGTCCTAATTTCTGGCTCTTTCAGTGACTGATTTAAAACAAGTGCTAATCCCTGTACACTGTAGAGCTCTGGGTGTTGTTTGTCCTTCTGGTAATACAGTTATGTGTTTCCCACTGTAGACTCTTCCTTCTCTCATTAATGCAGTTCAGCTGCACACATGCCATGTGTGCCAGGCAGACAGCTCCTGTCACCAGTCCTTTTTCCTTTGTTCAAGTCAGAATCCATCCAAAATATCACCTTCAATTTCAGAACTTTTTCTCTGGTGTGAGAGAGAACATCCCCTTCTAAGAGGGTCTGCCCTGAAAAGAGTCTTCCTACAGAACAAAGAAGCACCTCTCCCACTGACCCGCTGGCATTTGCAGGCTGTAATTTACACTGATCATTTCAGGCACCGCAATTATTTTTATCTCTTTTTTTAGGTTTTGCACAGACACAACAGGAAGCAAAGCTGGGGCTGCGAGACGGCAGCGGGGAGGCAGCGGTGGGGTCAGGATTAGCTCCTCAGGGCCTCTGGGGTGCCTGCTCACGTGCAAGCACATGTGCTGTCTCTTCGTTTCCCTTGGCTGGAGACCACTGGATCTCCTCCAGGTGTTAACCCCCTCCAGTGCTTAATATTGGAGACCGCATATGGAGTTTTTGGCTCCTTGTGGCCCCAGGGTCCAGCCTGGAAAATATCTGAAAGCTTCATCCTCCAGCCCAAAATGAGTTAGGATTCCTCCTGTTGCATCCCAGCCACTGACTCGCACTGATCTGGGGTTTCCAAACCTTCCTGTCTGGCACCTGAGCACGTGGGCATGAAGATGTCCTGCATGTGAAACACCTCCCATCTCTCTCTGCTCGCCTGTTCCCAAGGGGCAATCCCGGCTCAGCGCATACACACGTCCAACCTGTGCAGCCTCTCATGGCGCAGCGAGTCCTGGGGTCACCTGGTCACCAGGCAGCCCTTCTCAGCAGCTCTGGATCTGCCTTGGTCCCAGGAGAGCAGAGCTGTCAGTGCTGCAGGTGAGGGTCACCAATGCTATGGATAATACCGTATGACTAATGCTTTTTTTTTTCTGCGATGGCAAATATCTCACCTGATTTGTTTCAAGGCTTCATTTGCCTTTTTTTATGACTGTCACACTGGCAGCTGATGGCCCAGAACTAATCAATCTGGGACCTCCTGCCACTTCCAGCAGCAAAGTAGCAGAAACTGTTGAATTCCAACATTGTGAAATTAAATCCTATTAAATTTCCACTCCCCTCATCCAGGATGAACTTTAGTTTCCCTGTTGGTCTTTCAGTCTCTCCTGCCATGGCAGCCTTTCTCAATTCTTTCTCCATCATCAGTATCTTTCTGTTTTTATGTCAACTCCTTCTCAAAGTATTAATCCCAAGTAACCCAAATCCAAATAAATATGGGAGGTATTTTTCTAGAAATCTGCCCTCTCCCCAGTATTTCTCATTTAAGTGCCACTTGCTTTCTTGTTGCTCATTCACCTTCTAAACTTCATCCTCTCTGACTGAAGTCCTTGTTTCCTGTGCTGTGTTCTCTCTCATGCACTGTGTGTATCTGGGTGAGGATCCACCACCACAGGCTTGATCTACAGAAACAGCTTATTTTATTTACAGACAAGTTTGCATGGGTGTGAGCTGTGCCTGGTAAATGCCATGCTGATTTTCATTCTAAGTTATTTATTATCCAGTTGCACCCACATCTTTTAATTGCTTTCTTTCCTTCAGACTGTTTTCTAAAGCCTGGGTAATGCTGATGTCAGCCTAGCAGGCTTGTTGCTGCCTGAATCCTGTCTCCAAGCCAAACTCTTCAATTCACGCACTGGATTTGCTGTTGTGGTTGCAGTGAACCTCCCTCCCTTATTAAGGGTCTCTGCAGCCAAAACAGCATATTCTTTCACTTCTGCTTCCAGAAGTCTGGAATAGGCATGATCCAGTCCTTCCCTCACTTCACACACATCTGGCTGTCTTTGCAATCACCTAGTACACCTAAATATTCACAGCTTTAAAATCTATTCTCTTTTCCAAGGACAGCTGGCAAGACATTGAAGCCCCAGATCCTGCTGTGGTCTTGATGTCACACACTGCAACAGAGTAGCTTCAACTGTGATGGGACAGCACTGAAATCTGGGCTACAGGAGGAAAGAAGGAGGAAGTGTGTCACCTTTTTAAGCTCCAAAAGAAAGTCTGAAAGCCCTTGTAGCACAGGAGACTCAAAAATGTGCCTGAGCTTCCCTTCAGGCTCATCTTACTGAGTGATTTCTGGTCAGTGTCTCTGCTGTAGCACAGCGGTTTTGGTCTCCTGCTCCACGTCACTCCTATTCCCTTGCCTCATCAACTGAACATTCAAAGGACAAATGTGATACTTCCTTCGGCCTGTCTCAGTGAAAAACACTTCAGATTTGGATCACAGACATGCACTGTGTTGATACTTCTCACCCAATAGTGATCCTGCAGTTGCCAAGGGTTGGTGTTTTTTCCCCTTTAGAAAGTTGACATGCCTTGGCTAAGGGATGTCCCTGCTTTCAGATGCAACTGTGGCAATGCTAAATTTCCAAGGTTTACCACGGCATGTGGTGGAATCTGGGAACCTCGGCAACAAGCTGTAAAGTCAGGAGAAAAGCCAGGATGCGAAGACCTTGGCAGCTCCTCCATGATGGAATATCCTGCTGTACTCAGGGCCATGGTGCCAAAATGCAGCACAAACCATTAATTCACTCACATGATACTCTCTCCTTAACACTGTCATTTGTTTCAGTATTCCTTGGCCTTCCCAAACTTTTTGGGAGTCCCAGGGGCATTCCAGAGATGGGTAAATCAATGGTACAGGGAATGGGACGCTTGACTTGCTCTCAGCATGAATGAGTGGAATAGGAGGGGTGTGTAAATCCCAGCCAGCGTCTGGCAACAGGGAGGGCTGGGACAGGAGTGTGTGAGCAGTGATGCTGCAGGTGGTGGGGCTGAGGGATGGTGAACAGGGGGTGGCCACAGCTTGGGGTCACAAGGCAGGGCTGTGTTGGGTGCCAAAGGCTGATCCTAGTGCGGTGGACTCCATTAAATCACTGTCTACAGCCTGCTGCTGGCTCAAGGAGGTTGCAGCAGCTCTGGCCTGCCTACTGCTGTGACAGCCAGGTGATCCCAGATGTTTTGGGGATGCTTTGGGCACAGACAGCCTGGACTTGTCTCTGTTCATGCACCTGCAGCCACTCTGACCCAGCCTTATGGAGAATGGACATCTCATGGGACACAGTGGATGCTGCCCTCCTCATGCCCCGGTGCTTCATGGAGCTGTGCAGGGCCACAGCTGCATCTGCCCCTCTGCCATGGGGCTTAACCCTGGCTCCAAAAGTCACCGTCATGGCCCATCCTCGGGATGCCGTGTGTAGTGCGAGCAGACAGTTTCTGAGTGGAGAGACTTCCTGATGTGGAGCTTTGTAAAAGCCAAAAACCTGCTGCTGGGCCAGGCCTTGCTCTGAAAGGTTTGGCAGCACCCGGGGCAGGGATGGTGTCATCGCTTTGGAGCGCGCAGGCTGTCAGGATGCAGCCAGTGCCGAGTGCCGGTGTCTTCCCCTGCCAGCTCAGCACTCCCAGCCTCCTCCAGCTGCACGGGAGCAGCCTGGCAGGGATTTTTTTCCATTTTTTTTCTTCCCCTTTCTTCCTGGAACCCTGTACAGCAAGAGCATAGCAGAGATCCCAGGGGGTTTGCTGCTACCCAGAGAAGATGCGTTGTTCTCTGCCAGACCTTGCACTGGGGAAGGGCTGGAGGAAATCCATTTTGCAACGTTTTTGCTGGGGCTGTTGGCAAGATCCCCGCGAGGTGCAGCAGCCACTGGCCAGGCTGGTCCCTCTGAAAAAAAGAGGACTGAAGAGGTCAGAGCATGGCTGTGACCTGCCTGACCTCTGCTCCCTCCCCACTTTACTGCAGATTTGCCTTTTGTTGAGCCCAAAGAACCTCCTGCCGAGCCAACGCTCCTCCGGGGCCATGACCTGACCCTGCAACAGGCACTGAAGCCTTTCCTTGTGACGTTTCCACGCCGCCCTGTGCAGCACCAGCACGAGCTATTTGCATTTCTAGCAGCCTTAAATCAGTCTGAACCATCTGGGGTTTGCTTCTGTCCCGGTGAGAAAGGTTCTGGTTGATGCATGTGTTAATCTCGAAAACAAACGCCTCCACATTGTTTTTACTAAATATAGGAGCAGTGTCTGCTGCCAGGTGCTGCTGGCAGCCCTCAGCAGGGTCACAGTTCTGCATCCAAGAGGAGTTTATCAGCCCCAGCCAAAGGGGAAAGGGGCTCAAGTTTAGTGCTCTCTGTTCGCAGATGTGAGCTGCAGTGAGTTGAGTTGTCAAGGTCAATCTCATTCCCTATCATTTGCAGAGGGCTGAGCCTGGAAATGTGAAACGGGACTCCTCTGGGATGAGCATCTCAGCCCAGCAGTGTACGTTGGATTTTCTGCTTATCTCCCACTGTCACAGATGCCATTTCATCCTCCTGTGGGGTAACTGATACAGAAGATTGAGGAAGAAAATGTACCTTCTCGTTGATTCACATCTTGGTCAATCCAGTGCTTCAGGAAGTGTCATTTCCCACGGATGCGCAAGCGTACAGACACTGCTGATGAAATCTTGTGAGGTCAGGCAGTCATTTCCTCCTAATTACAGCTCCAGGAATGAATAATATTTAGCTGAGACCCTGGTGACTTTGTGCTTTGGAGCAGTTTTCATTTAAGCAAAATACAAGCATGTGAAAATGAATACAGGATCTGGATTTTTCCTTCTGGTTATTTTGGTTATATAGATGCCATCTGGGACTTGTATAACAAATTTGGGGTTGTTTGGTGACGGTCAGTGAATGAAAAGATCCAGAGCCCCAAACTGTCATGCGAAAAGCTTCTGTTAGAAACCTTCACGTTGCCAGAAACGGCTTGTGGCAGATGCTTTTTCCAAGAACTTGGAGGACTGGAAGAGCCTCCTAGGCCACAGTGTCTTGAACAATGTGTCCTATCTTCCCCTTCAGAAAAAACGTAATTCTCCATTTTAAAACTCATGGTGTGATTCCTTCTGTGGAAGCCAGCTCCAGGGCTGCTCAACCCCCGTGGTTACAAACCTTGTCATATGGAAGCTGTCATGGCATCATCTGCCAATGGAGACAGACAGAGCCAAGAAGCAGAGGGTGGGTGAGTGGTGGGAGAGCTGCTTGGAGGTCTTGCTGCAAGCCAAGAGCCTGTGCCCCTGCCACGGCTGGCTCCATGCGTTGGGTTTGGGATATCCAGGCCACATGGTTCTGTCCCCACTGGGCTGGAAACAGGTCCCTGGGGCTGAGGAATGGCAGCTGAAGCAGATGCTTCCTAGCCTGGAAGGTGGTTGCATCTCTGAATAATTTATGAACATGAGACTTGAGCAGCTGTCACTGATTGGGTTTCTGGTGCAGCACTCATGGCTGGCCACATCCAGCCTTGGGGGTGCTGCTGCAAATGGACCTCCAAAATGAAACAGCTGATCTGCAAGGCAGGGAGGGAGCAAGGACTGCCTGGGTGGCTGTCTTCAGCTTCAAACACCAGAGGAGATGCTGCTGCTTTAGAAGAGAAGATAAAAAAGAACAAGCAAATAAGAACTTCAGTTGATTTTCCAGTCAGGCAAAGCACGTGACCAATTTGTGTGCTCCTGCCCATGTCTCTGAGCCTGGAAGTGCAAACTCTGAGCCTGTGGGTGGTGGAGTCCAGAGCATCCCTCTGGCTGCCGTGGGGAGTCTGGGACCTCGACAAGAGGGTCTAGGACCCTGGTGGAGAGCCCAAAATGATACCGTCTTTGACCTCAGCCCGTGGGAAAAATTACCAACATTACGAGAAGAACTACAAGCCACAAGAGTGTAAAATAGGTAGTAGTTTAGTTTATCACAGGGTGAAAACATAGAATTTAGGTTTTTAGAATGGAGTCTGAGAAGGTCAAGATGGAGGAATTAGGGTGGTGTCCCTTCGTCTTTTGTCCCTTCTTTCTTCTCTCTCCTCCATCTTCTGCTGTGACAGTGGCACGAAAAGATTGGTAGAGGTAGAAATGACATGTTTAGAATTAATTGGTATAGAATTATAAATAAAAATACGTTGTGGAAGGTGGTTGGGTCACAGAACCCCTAGAAAAGGTGCAGGACGTCCCAGCCTGGGGGCAGTTCTGCAGGGATTTCAGACCATACTCAGCTCTGCGACAGTAGCTGATAACGGACTCTGAGATAAGAAAGATTAAACAACATTGAAACCTGAACCTGCGAAGTCCGTCTTTCTTTGGATTCTGAGACTGGACTTTTGGGAAGAAAAAGCCTAAAACAAGCCAGTGTCGGGGCTAAACAGCCTGCGACGTGTGGGTACTCAGCACAGAGCTGCTGGTGTTGGATCTGCCCCTTACCTCTGCCAAGCACAGAGGCCATCTCACCCCTGACAGGGCTGTGGCAATGCTGGACAGGGTCCTGTCTCCTCTGGGTCACTCCCTTGAACATACAGCCTGGACAAAGTGGCATTTACCAAAAGCATATGGATTAAACTCTTCCCAGTTGCTCTCGAAATTGTAACAAGCTGTTACCTTTATTTATGGTCTTTTATTTGTTAAAAAGTAGGTCTGCACCTTTTGAATCCTAACTGCAGATTTTGTTAAAAAGTAAGGGGGAGGGACGAGCATTGCTTGAGCATCACTTCTGGAGCAAAACGGGTTTGTCTCTTCTTGGGAGATGTTGTCTTATCCCAGCTTGGGTATCTCAAGAGAAGCTGAGGGAAGCAGACCCTTCCAACCCCTCTGACTTTCCTCACTCCTTTTTCAGCCTCCGAAGATATGAGATCCACCTGGCAAGGCAAGGCTGGTCGCAGCCCACTCCAGGCCTTATATGAGAGTGACCAGGTAAGGGGACAGGGACCAAGAAGTGGTGGGGCAAAGATTGAGTGGAGCACTGAGTGCTGGACCTTTCTTCCGCTCCTCAGGTGTGTGGGACACTGTGCCATGTCCAGCCACCCCCAGGGTCCTTGCAGCTGAACCTCTGGCTGTGTCTAAAAGACAAGACCACACTTGCCTGGGGGAGTAACTTGATGAAAACTGCTTATGGTCCTTGCTGGTACTTGGGCAAACGTTTTAATTACCAGTGGGCTGAGCCACAGCCGGGCAAACCTGGGAGATTTCACCATCTGAACATTTCAAAGCCAACTCATAGCAGGGCAAGAGCACCATTGCTGCCCTTCCTGAGCTAATAATTGACGGATGTTTCTGTGTTAGGTGCTGTATGTATATGCACACACATAGGTATGTGCACATACATATATTTATATATATATAGCCAGACTCAGCCATGGGGGATTTATAATCCTGGAACATCTCAGGCCTCTCCATCACTCTGAGCTGTGCTAGCTATACCTGCTGAAAAATGAGCAGCCAGGCACAGCCTGGGTGGAGAATCACTCCCCTCCAGGTGGGGTTAGTGGGTCCCTCCCTGTGCAGGAATCAGGGAAGGTGTCCCGCTTGCCCTTCACAGCAGGATTTGTGGTTGGAGCTGTAAAAAGTGTTTGTTTCTATCTGCTGCGTTTCCCCCTGGGCAGGCAGTTTTCCCCTCATGCAGCCACACTTGCCTTTGCAGAGGGATCTTCACCCACAACTTCCCTGCAGGAAGTCCTGCGGGAAACCACCCTCCAACGGGTGCCATGCCACGAGCCCCAGCCACCAAAAGTGCCCTGCACCTCCGCGTGTCCATGGGGCTGTCATCTGCTGCAGTCCCCAAGAGCAGAGGGCAATGCTGTGCCATCCCTGCTGCCTCCCGCCTGCCCATGGGCAGTGCCCAGTGCAGCCAGAGCCAGATCTTTCCATACTTGCTCTGTGTTACTGTTATCTAGGTTGATGCTCTTATGTCTATAAGCAGCCAAAGTACGTTTGCTCTCTGAAAAATGGCAAATATGGACTCCCTTGGCCATGATGCCAGCAAACCCTGACGCTGCTGGAATGTAGTGCTGTTATTTCCTTAAAAGTGATACTTAATTTCCCTGGCTTTTAAAGAGAAGGAAATGAAGGGAGCAATTTTGCTCTGAAATAACTGCAAGACATGCATTTATTCCAGTGGGCGGCTGCTGAAAAGTAGTCACATTTATTTGTTGCCATGCCTGCAGACAGTGTCTGTCTGTCTGTCTCTCTGGTCCAATAGTTTTGAATTATGCAAGTGCAGGGAAAAACACCTGAAAAAAATCACATTATTAAAATGCCTCTTTTTTAAAGCCCTTGCAAAAAGGTTTTCCAATTCTAAAAGCTGACGGGGAGGCTCCAAACAAAAGAAATTTCTACTGAAAGGTTTGGCTGTGTTGCAAGGCAGCATGAGAATGCCTCTTCAGCTGTGGTTATCACCTCCTGAGGAGCTGTATTTTCTTTGTAGCCCAGTAGCCAACAATGTCAGAGTCATATCTTGGTGGCAGTCACCACCACATCTGTTCGCCTGCATTTCCTTCGTTTGGGCATTCTCCCTGTTGGAAGGAGCAAGGATGGGATGCTTTCTCCTGTCCCTGTCTCAGATTACTGCCCATGCAGGTTACTGGAGAGAGGGGTCACTAAGGTGACTTGGATGAGGTTATTTCTTTTGTGGAAATGAGATCCAAAAGAGTGTGAGTGTGGCTCATCCCTTGCAAAAGGAGCTGCTTGCCCAGATGCTAGTGTCTCTCTGAAGATGGCAGGTCTGCTGGATCATCCACGGGATGGGCAGTTTGTCTGAGTATCCCAGCTCCTGGCAGCAGCTCTACAAGCCGTTACAGCACTGCCCCTCGAAACGCCTCATTAGCCACAGGGAGCAGTGAGGGAGCACCTGAAGCCTGGCAAAGGGTGTCCTTTGGCATGTCTAGGCAGTGCCAGCTCTCAGCAGCCATGTAGGCACCAAGGCCTGCCCTTGCCCTTCATCTGGAGGCTACCAACTGTGCAACTGCAGAGCTGTCGGCTGTGGCACCCTCTGACGCTGGGAGGACTGTCTTTACAGCCCCGAAGTGGGAGCCACCGTGATGTTGTGATATGGTGGTCACTGCATGGCATTAAAGCTGCAGCAGGGTCAGGGTCAGGTGAGCGGGTGCTTGGTGCAGCTGTTCCCAGATGAGGCTGTTGGATGTTCCCAGCAATGACGAACACAGAACTTCCCAACCCTTGTGAGCAAAACAGGGACAGAGTGGGCAGGAGGAGGCGGGGACCTTCCCCTTCTGGCTTCCTGGAAATGGCTTCCTTCCCTAGATGTTCTAATGACATTTTGGGATTTCTGATGAAAACCATGACAGGAAAGGTCATGTCCCCAGATCTGGAGGGGGGTTTCAGCTGGGTCAGGGGTTAAGGGACTCTGAGCTTCTGTCAAGCCAGTGCAGCAGCTGCCAGTTCTTGATGCAAGGGTCAAAAGGGGTAGAGATAAAGGACTGTATGTTGCTTCCTCGTCCCTGCGGCCAAAGGAAACTGTGACCAGAGCTGAGGCACTGGACTGGCCTGTGTGCAAGAAGTCCCTCAGGAGAAGGAGCCCAAAGCCCTCAGGAAGGGCCCAAGCACCACCTACTCAGCCCCTTGCTCCTCTCCATCATACCTACCACCCCACTTCATCTCCAGGTCCCCTCCTGCTCGTCAGGGTTTGACCATCAGCGTTAAAGACCCTTTCCATTTGCCTTTCCTTGGCAGGACACCCAGGCCATTTCCATCCAGCGTGCCCAAATGCGTGTGCCACGTTTCTGCCCTCGGCTGGGTGTTCACAGCAAGCGCATGTGTGTGGGTGTCAGTGTGAGGCAGCAATGCCCCACAGCAGCAGGAGGTGAGCAGGGCCCTGTGCCGGAACACAGGCTGTGCTTTCTGTCCCAGGGCCCATGCATCCCCCTGGACTGGTGTAAGGGAGAGCATCCTGGGTTAGCCCAATGTGTGTGTGTGTGTCTGCTTTTAAAAAAATGCTCCATTACTGACCCTCTCTGCACTGCCTGTTCTTCCCTCACTGTCCAAGGATTAAATGCACCAAACCAAGTTGTGTTCAAAGTCAGTGCTGTCTCCAAAAATCCCACATGAGTGACAGACCAACCCAGTAAAGGGGAGGCAGTGGGGACAATTGTGGGCCAAGTGTTGTGTGTAGGCCACAGTCAGCTTGGGCAAGCTTGTGACCATCTGTTGGTTTTTTTCTCCCCAGTTTGAGCAGTCGTCCCTGCAGGCAGTTCACCAGCAGAGACGGGAGATGTTGAGCAACGTCTGCAGCCGTTACACCCGCAAGCGGCGTCTCCTGCAGCCGGATGACTTGCGGCACTTGGTGGTGGACGACACGCACGGGCTGCTCTACTGCTACGTGCCCAAAGTGGCCTGCACTAACTGGAAGCGAGTGATGATGGTCCTGACGGGGCAAGGCAAGTACCAGGACCCACTGGAGATCCCTGCCCACGAGGCCCACGTCCCCTCCAACCTGCGTACCCTCTCCGAGTACAGCGTCCCCGAGATCAACTACCGCCTGCGCAGCTACCTCAAGTTCGTCTTCGTGCGGGAGCCCTTCGAGCGCCTGGTCTCGGCCTATCGCAACAAGTTCACCCTCAGCTACAACACGGCCTTCCACAAGCGCTACGGGACCAAGATCATCCGGCGGCACCGGCAGGAGCCCAGCGACAGGGCCCTGGAGCGCGGGGACGACGTGCGCTTCGAGGAGTTCGTGTACTACCTGCTGGATCCACGGACGCAGCAGGAGGAGCCCTTCAACGAGCACTGGGAGCGGGTGCACTCGCTCTGCCACCCCTGCATCATCCACTACGATGTGGTGGGCAAGTATGAGACCTTGGCCGAAGATGCCAGCTACATCCTGCAGCTGGTGGGGGCCGACACGAGTGTCAAGTTCCCGGCTTCGTCCAAGACCACCAGGACGACAGACGACATGACGGCCCAGTTCTTCCAGGACATTAGCCCCTTCTACCAAAGGAGACTCTTTAATTTATACAAAATGGACTACTTGCTCTTCAATTACTCCATCCCCTCGTACCTTCGCATCCGATGAGGCAGGGGCTGGGGGGGAAGAGGTGAGGGAGAGCTGGATAACTCTCATCTTGCCACAATTCTTCCCTCCCACCTTGTGCTCCTCTCTTGGTTGACTTGTTCCCTGTGCCCTTTTATTAGGGTCTGCTCCACCTCCTGATGCCCTGTTCATGCATGGTCTGGAGGAAGAACACTTCTCAAAACACTGGGGCTAGAGCTTTTCCTTCCCTTTCCCTCCCAGCCTTCAATATCTACAGGGAATGGTGGTGGGACTGGACACTGCTTGCCTTGGTTGGGGACTTTCTTTTAACTAAGAGACTTGTCTGTAGATCCAAGTCTTGGGAAGGCTCCTTTTTCGGGCAGGATCCCTTCAGATCTTTCTCCTCCTTACTGGCCTGTTTGGGGGCAGACATGGAGTCTCAGGGGTCAGAGTGGAGTGTATCAGAGACTTGCGTAGAACCAGAAATAAAGCAATAATTTAATGTAACTTTTTCCTTTTATTTAAAATTGCTCCCACCTTTTCTTTTTGTCTTGTTCTCCTCTGTCCTCATTCCACTTCCCACGCCATCCCGCACTGGGGGGGATGTAACACACAGGTGTGTTACTCTGACCACATATTTAAACCTGGAGGGACTTTCTGTTCCTCTCCTTCCACATGCTCTCAGCTGGGGTGCAAAATACTCCAAAGACAGAGAGGAAAGACTTGCAAAAGGTCCACAGTGCTTTCTCCTGAACTACTACAGCAGAGCACTCAGTGTCTGTGTGTGCATGTCTCTGGATTTCTGGTCAAATCCATCAAATCCAGGCCCCACACCTCCCATTTTTTGAAAGCAGGTGATAACAGTTGTACAGCCATATGTACAGCATGGGTGCAGGTGTCTGCTCTGATGAAATCACATCATCCACAGTGTCCTGCCCATGGCCCCGCTGGCTTCTCTTCCCCTGACAGCACGGGCTGCTCCTGTGTGCAGCCCCTTTATAGAACTTATTAAATGTTTTGGGGAGCACTGGGCTGGGATGTGGGAGATTGCTGTGGTAATGGAGAGGTAATGTTGGAGTAGGAGGCCAGAGAAGTCTCTGTGTGTGTCCCTGTGTGTGAGAGAGAAAAAAGAGAATAGAAACGGGGAGAGAGACACCTAGAGGGGAACAGTCCTTTGCCTGTCTGCCTTTGGATAATCATTCCTTGAAGAAAAAACGGGGAGGAGGGGGGTGAAACACAAAAGAAAATGACAAACTGAGCCCTAGGGTTTTAAATTAAAACCAGTCCATATTTCAGTCTTACCTCTTTTCTGTTTGGCTTTGGCTTGCTGGCTGCCTTTGTAAATAAACACACTGGTAATAGATGCTGTGGAGTGTGTCTGCTGGCTCGGCTGCAAACACTTGACTTATTAGTGCAATACAATGGGAGGTTTTATAAAACCACAGTGCTCTCAGGCTCTGTAAAAAATGATGTTTCCATCTAACAACTTTTAGCTGTTGTGTCTTAACCTTTTTCCTCTGTGCCTCTGACTGGCACCTATATGCTGACACTCCCTCCTTGCTTACTCCGTGTGGAGATTGGGTTTAGTAAAGCAATGAAAAAGAAAAGTAAATGAAGCTGCTGGTGATCCCGGCAGTGTGACTGATTCTCCCAATCTGGACTGGAGATCTTGCAGAAATGGCCTTTCTCGTGCTGTCTTAGTATCTCCCTGTCTAGCTGAAACACAAAGCACAAAACCAGATTATATGATGCAACAAATTTCATCTGCAGCATTCAGGCTTGGAGTGCATTCCTCCTGCTTTCTCAGGAGTCTCGCGTTCCCTGCTTAGAGCTGCCTCTGCTTGGAAAAATCATTGTTCAAATCACCGCAAGATCTTTTCATTGCTTTTGGTCATGAATCATAATTTGGGGTCAGATGCAGAGTCTTAAAGGGATGGATTTTGGATGGTTGGTTGTTTGTTTTTTTTCCTAAGTACTGTTCCCCGCGGGTACCTCTAAAGAGCTGATGGCACAGTGAGTGGCAAGGACAGATATACTCACTCCCAGCTGTGCTGTCTGTGGGTGTTTAGACAATATCCGGCTGGCTGGGAGCCGCTTTGGGCTTTCTTTGGTGTGAAAGTGAGGGAATAGCAACCTCGGGGCTTTGTTCTTCAGCCGGGTGGTTTCTAATCTTTCCTGCAACGGTGACAATGGGCAGATGGCCCCAGTTGTGAGTGGCTGTTTGACTGGCAGCCTGTCCCTGGCATCCCCATCAGACCTGACCCACTGACCAAGCAGCGCAGCCCCACATGAATGGAGAAATGCAGCCCTCCAGCCTCGGCGTGGGCTGCTAAAGGCAGTACCCTGTAAAGGTGTCTTTTGGGTCGCATAGGACCTTCAGAAATACCCACCTTTGGGCTGTTTCTATAAAACCCCAGCAGCCAGCATCCGCAATCCAACCCACTTAGGTCATACCCTTGGCTTCCTCTCTGCCTAAACCCAAAGCTTTCCAAAGCAAAACCTAACATTACAAACAGAAAAAAGGCACTTTGTATTTCTGAAGTGAACATCTTCAGCCTGGGCTGGAGCTTTCCGGGCCAGGAATCGCTCAGCCCGTGCCAAGGCAGAATTGGCTAGGCTGGGGTGCTACAGGGCCAGTTCTGGAGTCGGGATGCTGTGGGAGAGGGATGCTGCAGGACAGGGGTCGGAATGCTGCGGGGCAGGGATGCTGCGGGGCAGGGATGCTGTGGGGCCAGGATGCTGCGGGACAGGAGTCGAGATGCTGCAGGACGAGGGTCGGGA